>JAWPHD010007780.1:0-95000 GCA_037043455.1 Cyrtodaria siliqua
GGCTACCCTTCTGCTTACCCCTCCAACGGGATCTGCAGTGGCCCTATTCTTTGCGCTACAAGATTTTACTATATAACTCTATGTAAACAATGATGGCCGTTGGCAGACATATTTAATATCGAATAAAAATAGTTTTCAACAAGGAACAACATCCATGTCATGCTGATCATTTTAGAAAAAGTCCCATATCAATATCACTTAGTTTTCAAGAAGTAGTCGTTACAAATTTGTTTTTTAAAAATCTGTTTTTAGCATGGCGGCCATCTTGAAATTCCAGCCGACCTGAAATTTTGCAAGGATCAACTAGACATCAAGAGCAACATTCCTATGAAGCTTCATGAAAATCTGTCAAATAGTTTCGAAGGAATAGTCGCTACAAGCTTTTACTATATAACTCTATCTAAACAAAGATGGCGCTGGCAGCCATGTTTAATGTCGAATCAAAATAATTTTCGATAAGGATCAACATCATGTCATGCTGATCATTTTAAAAAAAAATCCCATATAAATATCACTAACAGTTTTCAAGAAAAAGTTGCTACAAACTTGTTTTTTTTAAATATATTTTTAGCCATGGCAGCCAGCTTGAATTTCCAGCCGACCTGAAATTTTGCTAGGATCAACTAGACATCAAGAGCAACATTCCTGTGCAGTTTCATGAAATATCGAAAAGTAGTTTCAGAGGAGTAGTCGCTGCACGCTTTTACTATATAACTCTATGTTAACAAAGATGTCCGCTGGCAGCCATGTTTAACGTTGAATCAAAATGATTTTCGACAATGACCAACAACATGTCATGCTGATCATTTTAGAAAAAGTCCCATATCAATATCACTTACAACTTTAAGGAAGTAGTCCCTACAATTGTTTTATTTTTTAAATCTATTTTCAGCCATGGTGGCCATCTTGAATTTTCAGTCAGCCTGAAATTTCGCTAGAATCAACTAGACATCAATAGCAACATTCCTGTGAAGTTTCATGAAAATCCATCAAGTAGTTTCAGAGAAGTAGTTGCTACAAGTTTTTTATTATATAACTTCCATCAGGAAACTGTCCTTCCAGCGTCTAGTACGTGAAATCGCACAGGACTTCAAGACTGATCTCAGAATCCAGAGCTCTATGTAAACAAAGATGGCTGCTGGCGGCCATGTTTAATGTCGAATCAAAATAATTTTCGACAACTATCAACATTATGTCATGCTGATCATATTAGAAAAAATCCCATATCAAATTTGAAAACCTTTCACCTAAGGCTCATTCATGTGAAGTTTGGTCTAAATTGACTATGGTAAAGATCAGATGAACATCTGAACAAGGCAAAATATAGCCTATTTAAGGAAGTCTAGGGCCATAACTATACTTTTACTGGTCCGATCGGGCTGGTTTTCAAGCTTTTTCGAGCTTTTATTGATATTAACAATCTCTTAAGGTTTGGTAAAGATCAGATGAAAAATGAAGGCCCTATTGTCTTAACGAGGCAAAATATAGCATATTTAACTAAATCAAGGGCCATAACTCCGCTGTTACTGGTCCGATCTGGCTGGTTTTCAAACATGTCCGAGCTTTCATTGATATTAACAATCTGGTAAAGTTTGATAAAGATTGGATGAAAAATGAAGGCCCTATTGTCTTAACGAGGTAAAAGTTAATGACGATGGACGACGAGTGATCCCAATAGCTCACCTTTGAGCCTTCGGCTCAGGTGAGCTAATAATCATAAGTGTTGAGTCCCTTAGCAAGACACTTTATTTGCATTGCTTAGTACTGGTTCTACCTAGGAAGACATTGAGATTGATTCTTACAATCCATGTAAAATAAATAAGTTCAAACTAATATGAAAAGAGGTTGACAGTTTAATCTCCATTTCTGTGACAAACTTTTTACCGAAGTATCAAATTACCCATCTGCAGAAGCCGACATAAAGTTCCAAGTAATTATGTTCCTGTCAAACCTTATAAAAAAACTCACATTGAAATGTGCAGAGATTGAAATGTGTATGTATTTAAAACAGAAGCAAAATATAGTTTATGGCTGGCGTAGAACAATGTCCAGTGGCAGTGAGCTTAGATATGAAATCTGGTACTCCACAATTTTATATTGCTCAATATAGTCAAAATCATGTATTGTGAAATTTGGAGGCAGCACATGTATTTAATAGGATGTATTTGGAGGCTGAAAGTTATTGGAATAAGAACAATGACCAGTGATGTTATATATGAAATTTGAACACTCTACTCTATAGGACAAAAATGTAAAATAATTTAACACACATTTTAACACAGTTCCAAAACATTTGGAAGACGGTACATGTATTTAAGTGGCACTGACTCCAACCCATGGTCAGTTGGAGAGCTGGAAGTTATTGGCATTAAGAAGGACAATGACAAGGAGGTTATATATGAAATTTGAACACTGGGCTCCAAAGAACGAAATGTTTATAAGAATTTAACGCACTTTAACATATTTTTTTTGGAGACGGTACATGTATTTAAGAGACCACTGACCTTGACACAGGGTCAGTTGAAGGTTGAAAATCACTGTAATAAGAAGGACATATGAAATTTGAACACACTACTCCAAAGAACAAAAAAGTTATAATAAAAATTTAACGCAAACCTTAAGCGTAATCTTAACCAAAACATTAACCAAAAGCTTAACACAGTACTTATTGTATTATAACTTTCTTGTCCTAGGGAGTAGAATGTTAAAATTTCATATATAACCTCCTTGTCATTGTTTTTCCTAATGTCAATAATTTCCAGCCCTCCAACTGACCATGGGTCGGAGTCAATGCCACTTAAATACATGTACCGTCACGCATATTAGGCCTAAATTAAAAGATTGTTTGCTTGCAGTTTGCGACTGACCCACGGCAAATCCGCCGACCCAAACAAATTTTTTTCCCCCCAATGTGTTCATTCAAATATTGTCGGTTGTTTCAATTATTTTGGGAAGTTCATAATGCTCTGATATATTGGATGACTGGAAATAATCTCTGCTGCTATAGTAAATTGAAAGCGTCTACATGACGGACCAGTTGTGAGCGTCAGAGAAAAATGTGAGGATTGTGTCTGCAAAAAGGACACTTGAAGAGAATATTGTTCTTTGCAGTAACATAAACTGAGAAGTGAATTGAGTTCAATGAGGGCTTGACATTTACTTTTTTTTCTACTTGCCAGAACTTGGCAATTTTTGCGTGGAAACAATGTTTTGGGTAAAATGTATACCTCTACAAATTAATAATGTTATTTTCGGGCAAGTCATTGTCTAAGACATCCACTTGCCCGAACTAAATTTCAAAGTGAAAATTTGACCATATTTTTCAAATATTTCTAATGTTCAATTTATATGTTTTAGATGAAATATAAAAATAGTGTAGACTGTATGCACTGAATTTGATGTTCATATCTTGTACCAAACAAACGATTTTGTCATTTGAAACATTTCTTCGAAAAAGTTAGTGTCAAGCAATGTTAAATAGTTACTAAGTCTATTTCATGTGTCCATAAATGAACATTTGATCAATGTTTTGCATGTTCTGTTAATATTTAACTAACCCTTTTTTTAAAAAAAAAACTATGGATAATACTAGTGAAGCACACGATATTTGCATGCCATCGCTGGGCATGCGTTAATAATAAGAATGTGTTAATAAAAATAAAAAATATCCCTACCTACCGACCCACCCCTAAAAGCCATGGGTCGGAAACTGCAAACAAACAATTTTTTAATGGTGGCCTTATAACGCAAAATATTGACGGTATATGTATTTAAGTGACACTGACTCCGTCCCATGGTCAGTTGGGGGGTTGGAAGTTATTGGCATTAGGAAAAACAATATCAATCTGATACAGGGCTTGAATTTAGCACTCGCAAACTCGCAAAATGTGAGTTGATTTAAGAAAATGCGAGTAGAAGTTTTAAGCACGTTTTCTGTACAAAATAAGCATAGGCGATCAAATAATGAAACAGGAAAATTAAAAGGTAGTTATAATTTAGATGTCTTTTCCAACACAATCTTATATAGCTGTGGTGATTCATCATTGGGAACAAATCTGAATTTTCCTACAAGTTTTCAACTTATTCGACTTGAAAAAGCAATCAATCGCCATAAAAATATAAACGCCGAGTGCATCTTTTCTTTGCAAAGTTGACACGACTGATAAATACAATGAATACATTTCAAAACAAATACGTATTTCAAACTTTTAATGCATTTAATCACAAGTTGTTTTCGTTTCTGTTGTCCAAAAGTCACAGTTATGTACCTTTTAACAAGGCGGCACTAACAACAGGTTTAAGACCCGGAATTCTTTACAGTTTTTTCTGATTATTTCTGACTAAAGAACCCATCAATATATTAATGATCAACAGCAGATAGTAAAATTTGTTAAAAATAACGATTAACTAAAAATATAATTTCCAGTATAATAATTAATAATTTAATTTTATGTTCAGTCGCCGCGAAGCCGGTAATATAACTATCGTGACCCAGTATACATTATCCAGGCATTTGAATTTTCCCAAAACAAAAGTAAAATTGTCTTCTCCTTTCGATTTTTTTAAAGTTATTGAATAATAATGCATTAAAATGACTGCAATAAGAAACAAGAGGTCAATGACCTTGAAGCTCTACTGATTGATTTTGATTTCAGGAAGTAGTCGCTACAGACTTGTTTTTTGAAAATCTATTTTTAACCGTTGCGGCCATCTTGAATTTCCGGCCGACCTGAAATTTTGCTAGGATCAATTAGTCATTAAGAGCAACATTCCTGTGAAGTTTCATGAAAATCCGTCAAGTAGTTTCAGAGGAGTAGTCGCTACAAGTTTTCATTATATAACTCTATGTAAACAAAGATGGCCGCTGGTAGCCATGTTTAACGTCAAATCAAAACGATTTTCGACAAGGACAAACATCATGTCATACTGATCATTTTAGAAAAAGTCCCATATCAATATCTCTTATAGTTTTGAAGAAGTAGTCGCTACAAACTTATTTATTTTAAATCTATTTTTAGCTGTGGCGGCCATCTTGAATTTCCGGCCGACCTGAAATTTTTCTAGGATCAACTAGACATCAGGAGCAACATTCCTGTGAAGTTTCATGAACATCCGTCAAGTAGTTTCAGAGGAGTAGTCGCTACAAGTTTTTACTATATAACTCTATGTACCCAAAGAGGGCCACTGGCAGCCATGTTTAACATCGAATCAAAATATTTTTCCACAAGGATCAACATCATGTCATGCTGATCATTTAAGAAAAAGTCCCATATCAATATCACTTATAGTTTTCAAGAAGTAGTCGCTACAAACTTATTTTTTTAAAAATCTATTTTTAGCTGTGACGGCCACCTTGAATTTCTGGCAGACCTGAAATTTTGCTAGGATCAATTAGACATCAAGAGCAACATTCCTGTAAAGTTTCATGACAATCCGTCAAGTAGTTTCAGAGGAGTAGTCGCTACAAGTTTTTACTATATAACTCTATGTAAACAAAGATGGCCGCTGGCAGCCATGTTTAACGTTGAATCGAACAATTTTTGACAAGGATCAACATCATGTCATGCTGATCATTTTAGAAAAAGTCCCATATCAATATCACTTATAGTTTTCAAGAAGAAGTCGCTACAAACTTGTATTTTAAAACTCTATTTTTTAGCTTTGGCGACCATCTTGGATTTCACATCAACATGAATTTTTGCTAGGATCAACTAGACTTTATGGACAACATTTCTGTAAAGTTTCATGAATATCCATCCAGTAGTTTCAGAGGAGTTGTCGCTACAAAGTTTACGGACAAACAGACGGACAGACAGACGGACGGACAGACGACGGACGCCGCACCACGGCATAAGCTCTGCTGATCTCTGATCAGTAGAGCTAAAAATTGCACCTTTTACCTGTGCAGTTTCGAGTCGGCGAACTCCGAGTTTGTCTACGCTAAGTAAGTACGCCGAGAGCTTTTCGCGTAGCTGATTCCCACGCCGAGTAGTTTTATCTTCCAAACTCTGTATAAGCACGCGAATTCCTCACTCGGAGATAGAGTAAAGTGTGGGTTTCGCATGAGCTGTACTGTACATGTAAATATTATATAAGTTATGCACAGAAATGTCTTATTAAAAAGAGAAAAAAGCGCAAGAATGCATTTTTGCGAGTTGAAAATATCTGCACTCGCAAAAAAAAGCAAGTGGGTAAAAAAGTTAAAATTCTACCCCTGTGATAGTTTGGTAAAGATCGGATGAAAAATGAAGGTTTTCGAACTTGTCCAAGCTTTCATTGATATTAACAATATGTTAAAGTTTGGTAAAGATCAGATGAAAAATAATAAAGGCCCTATCGTCTCAACGAGGTAAAATATAGCATTTTTAACTAAATCAAGGGCCATAACTCTGCTGTTACTAGTCCAATCTGGCTGGTTTTCGAACTTGTCCAAGCTTTAATTGATATTAACAATCTGATTAAGTTTGGTAAAGATCAGCTTAAAAGTGAAGGTCCTATTGTCTTAACGAGGCAAAATATAGCATTTTTAACTAAATCAAGGGCCATAACTCTTCTGTTACTGGTCCGATCATGCTGGTTTTCGAATTTTTCAGAGCGAGCTTTCATTGATATTAACAATCTGATAAAGTTTGGTAAAGATCGGAAGAAAAATGAAGGCCCCATCGTCTTGACGAGGCAAAAAAAAATATAGCATTTTTAACTAAATCAAGGGGTATAACTCTGCTGTTACTGGTCCGATCTGGCTGGTTTTCGAACTTGCCTGAGCTTTCATTGATATTAACAATCGGTTAAAGTTAGAAAGTGGTAAAGATCGGATAAAAAAAGACGGTCCTATCGTCTTAACAAGGTAAAAGTTAACGGACAGACGACGGACGACAGACAAAACACCATCCCGTTGGCCAGTAGAGCTAAAAACAAAATCATAAACTTAATTTAATCTCTAATTGCACCGCAACAAACAAGCCTTTCAGCACAAATAATTCATTATACAGTATTCTGCTGGCTGTGTTTTTAACTATCGCGATGCAATTAGAAAAAGTCGTTGAACGCAATTACCATCTGTTATTTTTGGCAAATGGTTCATCTTTTCCCGATGTCCGAATTTATTAACCATCAAAATTACAGTAATAAGATTGATTTCTTTATATTTCTGAAAAGATTAATATTTTTTGCAATTAATTAGGTGTCAGGAGTGTTTGGGTAAATACGATAATTGTTATGTTAACACTGTACTCACGATTTCTCTGGAGATAATTTCGAAATCTTCAAAAAGGAGCTCATTTGGTCAGCCATTTTGGTGTCTGTAATGTCCAATCTGACTTCGATAAACTGCAATTAAAGTCGCATTACAATACATAAATACATATTTTATAAGTGTATGCAATCAAAAAATATTCCTTCTAGCAGTTTTTGCAAGATGAATCTTTTACAACGATTGGTGCTTACAGCATTTTGTAAGTTGTGCATTAAATACCTGGTCGTACGATCCTCTGTATTAAATGCCCACATGCTGTAAGCGACCATTTTCAATTTCCCCAATGTCAATATTTGCTCTTTATTTATACTGCAAAAAGAGGCAACTTCCCTAACATGATCAGCAAACCCATTATTTTAAACAAAAAGACTAGGTTATTTTCTATCAATAAGTGACCACCATTCCTAGCTGTCTTACAGCAGAAATACAACCAGCTGCAACTTTCCATAAATATGACATTTTCCACGAAATATACCACAAAGGTTTACACAAATGACGTATTCGGTACAATTAAACTAATGTTTATAAATATAAATACATTTACGTTGAATACTCATGACTGTTAATGGATTGTTTCCCGTTGTTCCATATTTTGGGTCAATTTTTAACTTGAATGGAATGTAGGCATTGGCACCTGACCCACTTTATTCGTGTAATAAGGGTGGGGTGCTGTGTGACTAATCACCGATGTCGGGCACTGTGCTCCCGCCAGAGCATGTATCAACTGCTGGCTAAGCCAAACTTCAACACCGAGATGACCCAACGCCACAGCGTATTCGACGTGGAGGAGGAAAGATGTCGGACGGCAGTTGGTTACGAACAAGCGGCACAGTGGTCCACTATGGCAGGTGCGGCCCTAAAAGTGATCGTCACAACCACTAGCCGAATGTGGCAATAGGATAGACAATATCACCATTAGCAGATGTAGACCAGTTCCAGCACCTCATCGCGGCAGCAAAAACAACATATCTAGAGCATCAGCGACAACCACATTACAGGGAACCAAATCGACTACACAGCAGCACAAGATCAGCCAACACATTCATGAACACTGTCCAGACTCTATTTTTAGTAACAGTGACCTTTACCTTGAACCCATTGATCCTAAATGCAATCCCCAAGCTTCCTCTTCGTATATGCTACCTATCCAGATATTTTCATGACAATATCTTATTCCTAACCGAAGCTATTGAGCGGAAACCATTTTTCTAGTTTTAGTAACAGTGACTTGACCCCAGTGACCCCAAATGTAATCCCAAGCTTCCTTTTTATATAAGCTGTCTATCTAGAAAATTTCATGCCAATATCTCATTCCTAATTGAAGTTATCTAACATTTCAGATACGACAATCTACCTATAAAGTTTGAAGACAGTGGTGCAATCCTTGTGCAATGACATTCTTTTGTTCAGTTGAAGATGTCTAAGAAGTTTCATGAACATTATAAGGTCAAATACTTTTTATGTTTGGTCAGTTATGAGCTTGGTTAAAAAAAAAATACTATGATAATGGACCTTTGGAAACGGCCGAGCACGACACATACGAAATATTGCAGTCTCGGTTTGATTGAGACTGTTCATGAGCGGTAGTGAAATATGCTAGCTACCGCTCAAAGTTTTATGAAAGGGGGCATAACTCTGCCAAAATTAAAGTCAGAGTTACTGGACATGTTTAACAACATTCCATGGGTTAAGATGAAAATGTGTTTAAGTTTCAAGAACAATACTTTTCAGTTATGACCTAGGTTAGGTTGCATGTTAAAGTGTGACAGACAGACGAAGACTGACGACGGACAACGTGATACCTAAATGTCTGCCATGCTACGCAGGCGACACAATAAAGTATGCTTAATGTAATTGAAAAGTATGGTTATTAACCTTTTATTACGTTATATTTTATGATATTGTCGGGATATTTTGAGCCGGGAAATTTGATTTTCCCTTCATTGACAGTGACGTAAACATTGTTCATGCATTGCTCAAGATAAGCAATATTTGGGGAGATTCCAATATTTATACAATTTGGGAAATCAGCATTAAGAAATGAATTGGGAGTGAGAATGAAAATTTACCATTTCAGTACAAAAATAGCATATTTGTAAGTAAAAAGCAACTAGAACTATCACTGAAGGTGAGGAATACCCCCGCTTTTTTGCTTTTTTAGCCTAATAAATGTCTAAAATATATATTACATTTTTAATGTGATAACAATTCTAAGTAAAACAAACGTCCATAATTCTGTAACAAAAATTGCAGAATAGAAAAACAGTTGATGCAGAGACACATCATCATATCATCACATGTGAACTGTATGTCAAGTGTAATAAGTTACAATCCATGAAAAGTTTTAAAGTGAAAGCCACATGAATTTCATTATAGAACGAAACATTTCAAGTCAAATAAAGGGCCATAATTCTTATTCTCTAATAAATTAAGCATTAAGTGTGATGTAGATGGACATAAGGTAATCAGTTGCTATGTGTAGATGAAGTTTGGGAACAATCAATTCAAAAAAATTTGAGACGAAATGTAAACAGGTCATTATACAATATTAGAGTGGAAAATTCTAGGTAAGGCAAAGGGCCATAATTCTGTGAGAAATTAGGCAATCAATGATCAGTGATGTAGAGGGACATAAGGTCATCAATTGTTATGTGTACATGAAGTTAGGGAACAATCAATTTGACAATGTTCGAGAACAAATGTGTTAACTGGTCAAATAATTATTTTACAATATTAGAGTGGAAATTCTAAGTCAAACAGCCCCTGCGAAAAAGGTTCAAGAACTAACACTCAGTTCTAGAACTGTTCTAGAACTTGAAGAACTGTTCTTAAACTAGCCTTCAAGTTCAAGAAGTTGGTTCAAGAAGTTGGTTCTTGAACTTGTATAGTGTGTTCTAGAACTTTTCAAGAACTGAGGTTCATGAATCTGTAGTTCTTGAACTTATGTGTGGTTCAAGAACCAAACTGAATAATTCTATAAGCAAGTTCTTGAACCTATGGTTCTAGAACCATTCAGTTCTTGAACTCTCGGATCAATCTGACTTTTCCAAGAACCTTTAGTTCATCAGTTAGCATGATTAAAATGTTAGTTACAGGTACAGATTTGTATACACTACTATATGTCTTCTTATATCACCTTCTTAGTAGTGTGACACAACTGAGGAACTATTATAGGCACACCATAAGAGTGCCATGATGGAGATGGTATGTATTTTTTAAGATTTCAACCCCATCAAGGGTTAAAACGGAAATACCCAATCCTAGAGTTTATGATTAACAGTGTGGTTCAAACTGACAGAAGGATTTAAATTGTACTATGTTACAAAGTGTAGACCGATGGTTGATAGATGACAACCTAAAATTATTATTTTAACGCCTTTATCTTTAAACTTGATAATTTTGCCTCATGTGTGCACATCACTTAAATATTAGTACCATTTGATCAAGGAAAATCACACATGTATGTATTTAAAGCAAACATCTGCCAATAGTACTATGAACTTGAAGAACTGTTCTTGAACTAGCCTTCAACTTTTTAAGAACTGAGGTTCATGAATCTGTAGTTCTTGAACTTATGTGTGGTTCAAGAACCGAACTGAATTAATCAGTATAAGCAAGTTCTTGAACCTATGGTTCTAGGACCATTCAGTTCTTGAACTAGTGGGTTTTGATCTCAGTTAAACCTGAATTTTCCATGAACCTTTGTCTACTAAATAAAACAGACTGTGGTTGGTCAAAAAAAGTCTAGGGAATCAGAGACTAATGTTTACCATTGTGAAGTCATGTATTGGATCAAATATAATTACTGAAACAAAACAACTAGAATTTGTTAATTCAGACAAAATTAAATACGTTTTCTATAAACTGGTTTGTTTGTTTGTTTTTATAGTGTTTTACGTCATTTTCAACACATGTAAGGTTATATATGACGGTCAATGTTTTTTTTTGTGGTGGAGGCAGACCACCGACTTTTCCTGGGTAGAGCCAGTACTGTACACCTCCCGCCATCCGTAAGAATCGATACTTACAAGTCGAGCTCCCAGTGGGATTTGAACCCGCAGCGGTGAAAGGCGAAGGTTTACAACGCAACGTTGTTAACCATTCGGCCACGGAGACATTTAATACATATTTTTGTAGTAGTCAAAAGACACCACAGGACCGCTACTCTGATATGTGTATCAAGTTTTATGAGGATAAATTGATTGGTTTAGGAGTTTGGAAAAAAAGAGGATTATTTTACTCTATGACACCTGAGTGCGATTCTCACAGATCTCAAACAAAATGCAAACACTAACTTTCGAATTTTTGGCGGGAAAACTGTACAAACTGTAGATTTACCTTGCACCATTTAATGATTAAAAGTGTTTTGTGACTATACCTACATTACTTATTGTATCAAAACATCTTATACATGTAATAGTTGTATTTGAAAGAGGAAATTTCTAAATGTAGTGAGAAGAAACAGTATTTTAAAATCAAACCCTTATTGTCATGTGTTTTCGTGGATATGACCTTGTTTTTTTTTGTTGTTGATAGAAAAATGGTTTTCAGCACTGCAGATATTATTTGATTTCAGTATCATATGCAACATTTCACCAAGTATGATCAGGTCTTCTAAGTGATATAGACTGAAGGTTATAAATTTGTGAATTGTTCTTGAACTGTTATGTAGGTTAAATTAGTGAATTGTTCTTCATGAACAATATGCAAAACAGCCACCTTCAACATAATGCATCAAGTTCTTAAAACTCTTCAAGAACAGCTATGAGCTCACAAAAGTTTAGATTGAATCCCACTTACCAAGGGTATCTCATTGCATAAAAAAAAAAGAGAGGATAGTTGTTACTTTTCCACTGATATTTACAAAAGCTCACAAAAGGTTAAATTGATTTCCACCTAGTGTATATTATCACACTTCAAATTGTAAAACCACTGAAGGGAATTTGACAAATGTAAAGGACCATGAGAAGGTGTGTCGCGTAAAAGATCCGGGTCCTATTATATAGTCAGTTGTTTTTTGCTTGTTCGGTGACTTAAGTAATTTTACCTCTGGGATGGTATTTAAACAAAATTGCCATTAAGACGATCTAAGAACAGGTTTTGAAGTTCAAGAACAGAGCAGTTCTTTAAGTTCAAGAACTGTTTTTAAACTTCAAGAACTGTTCCTGAACTTCAGTTTTAGAACAGTTCTTGAACGGACATGAATATTATAAATGGCCACTTCTTGAACTAGTTCAAGAACTTTCAGTTCTAGAATTGAACTGAATGTGGTTAACGGCTCATCAACACAGTATAGATTATTTAGAGCCGCCCCAGAGAGAGGGGAAAAATACATAGGAATCCGGGAACCGTGCCCTACTCTTATTATCAAATAGATTCCAATGGTTCTTTAACGTGCTCCGAGGATAGTACGATACATGGGACCGCTTGGTTTACGTCCCCATTCAACGGACGATTTAGTTCTAGAAGCGGACATTTAATACTCCATGTCCGTTCTTGAACTGTTCTAGAACTCTAGTTCTTGAAATTCTCGCAGGGGTTTAATCTAGTTTGAAACATTAACACAATGTTTCAAGACAGTGGTGTTCATTGTTCAACACATAAAACGTTTAACATTATATATACATATATATTCAATTTTCCTCAGACTGCCTGCCTCATGATTATACCAAAATAACAATTGTTTAAAGCAATGATTCTAACACAATAATTTACAATGAGCTCCAAACATGAGCTCCTATCAACATCCATTGTTTTTAACTAAACTCTTTGGCTCGAAACTTTATCTGTTCGCACCTACAACTACCTGTATATAACAATACATCCACAATAAAGGAAAATAAATGGTTTGAACACTATCTTTCAAACCCTAACACTTACAAGCTAAGACATTGTAGTTAAATTTGTCAGGGCAAATAAAAATCAGATAGGTTACGGGTCGTCACCCTGGGTTAACTTGGCCCTAGTGGTGAAGTGGGTCAAGTCGGACTGGTCGGACTGGGTCAACTCAGGCCCCTATAGAAAAATATACCGTATTTTACCTTGTATAGTAGGCAGTTTTTTTTACCACTTTTACGGTTTCCGAAATATACCGTAATTTACCTTGTATAGTACGCAGTTTTTTTTTACCACTTTTACGGTTTCCGAAAGGGGTGTGCGTACAATATAAGGAAACAATAAAAATATTTATTTTTTTTATTGCAGAAAATCGATGTCTGGGAAGAAAAACCTTGACGACGAACAGACATTGAGACAGAAAATTGTGAATACCGATAATACACAATTTTTTCGTAATTTATTTGCTTCATATAAGTAATATATTGACTTAATTCGATTTATATAGAATAAATTGTATTATGATGCTTCTTTTTGTATAAATGTTTGCATGTTTGTTGTAAAACTTCAATAAATTGTGTGAAAAATCGTCCCTCGATTTTGTTGTTTATATTGCGTGACGTAATATCACGTGACTTCCAGCTGTTTAGACTGGTACATACTGGGTACATGTTGTATTTTGACAGTTCTATTCTATTCTAATATTTATAGGATTTTATTTAATATTTTATAAAAAAATTAATGAAGTTTTTGCTTTATTTTGATATAAATATATTTTAGACGGCGTAGAAAGGCAGAATCACCCTACTTTGAAATGGCAATTTTTCAATAATGCTTGTGAAAACATGCTTACCGGTACACATTTGATGATTGATAATTGGGTCAAACAAAATCGCACCTCGGCTGCAGTATAGACACATTTTAAACAATGGGTAGAGTGGGTTATTCCATTTCTATAATCCTTTGAAGTTGCCGCGAGTAGCAGCTATTTCTGAGGATGCACTTTGACACGCCGTGTGACCTTTACCAGATTTAGCCACGGGGTACAGGTAACTGATCACGTGTTACAATTGTGCTACACTTCTGATAAGCACTGGTTCCCGTGAATACACAATGTTAGTATAATCGGCGTAATGGATTACGGTAACCAACGACTTTGTTGTGTTTTAGTAGATGTAATTATCGGATTACGGACAATTATCTGCAGCATTATAATTGACTCTTTGATGAGATGATACAAGATAGGTACTCCCCTGAAGATTGGCAATTAATGATTGAAGTAATTATATTTACTTTTGTACGCTAATTTTCTCGATCGTGATTTTTTTTTTTTAACCTTTTATTTTCGTTGAATGGTTCATCTAGGAAAACTAATATTTTGATGCGTATTATACACGGAAACAATTTTTTTACCCCAGTTTTGACCTCTGAGAAATGGGTGCGTACTATACAAGGTAAAATACGGTACTAGGTGAAGTAATAAGAATAAAACGACCCCATATATAATGATAGAGCATATAATTATGTTGACCAGTCTGACTTTAAAATCTTATTCTGAGAAAATGTTTAATAGATACTCAATCCCATAAATGAAGTTATTGATTATAACCATAAATGTAATAAACCATTAATATGACGTATACATGCACGTGCCTATTATTGGTTTGAATTCTGGAATAAATAAAACAATGTTTGATCGTTATGATTTTGTTTGCCTTTTTTTTTGATTCCAAACTATTAAGTTTTATTAGTTTTCACCATATTAAGTTGAACACACTTCTTTGATGATGCCTGCAATTAAAGAATGTGTTGACGTTGTTTGCCTAATAGTACAATTTTTTATTATAATGACTGTGTTTATCCTTTTCTTGATATTGGTTTGTATTATTAAGTTCTCTCTTATTGTTATTAACAAGGTTACTTGTATTAAAGAAGGTGTTGTTGTTTGCATAATAATGCGAAGTTAATTCTTAAGAATAGACGTCCTAATAACGCATGAATTGTGAGCAATTATTTATTTAACGATGATTTTCTTTGATTTGACCGAAATTTTGCTTTAAAAAAGGGTCTGTTTTCTCTAAAACTTTGAGTAGATGCAAAATAAAATTAGATTAAATGTTTTCGTGAAGAAGATTGTCCTTGATTCTATTATAAAACAAAAGGCCCAAGAGGGCCTGTGGACGCTCTACAGGCTAACAACGCTCTTATAACATCAATGAAGTGAGTGACTGCCATTTACGTTCTTTTGAAAGTTTCGGGCAAAAAACATCTTTTGAACTAAATCAAGGGCCATAACTAAAGAATCTGTTAAAGTTTGGTAAAGATCAGATGAAAAAAGGAAGGCACTACCGTATTAACGAGGCAAAGTATAGCATTTTAAACTGAATCAAGAGCCATAACTCCCATGTTACTGGTCTGACTAGTCCAGACTAGTCCAACATAAAGCTAAAAAAAAAAATAATAATAATAAAAAAAAAAAAAAAAAAATGATAAAAAACAACAAAAAAAAAAAAATAAAAAAAAAATAAAAATAAAATCAATCAATCAAAAAGAAATCAATCAAAAAAAAAATAATAATAAAAAAAAATAATGAAAAAAATAAATAAAAAAAAAAAAAAATTAAATAAAAAATAAAAAATTAAAAAATAATTAAAAAAGAAAGTCATAAAATGTGGTCAAGTTTGGCAAAGATCAGATCTGATGCAAAATGAGGCCCTATCGTATGACGAGGCAAATTATAGCATTTTTAACAAAATCAAGGACCATAACTCCGCTGTTAATGTTCCGATCTGGCTGGTTTTCGAACTTGACAAAGCTTTCATTGACATTAACAATCTGATAAAGTTTGATAACGATCGGATGAAAAATGAAGGCCCTATCGTCTTAACGAGGCAAAATATAGCATTTTGAACTTAATCAAGGGCCATAACTCCCCTATTACTGGTCCGATATGTTTGGTTTTCGAACTTGTCCGAGCTTTCATTGATATTAACAATCTGATAAAGATTGGTAAAGATCTGATGAACAATGAAGCCCCTATCATCTTAACGAGGCAAAATATAGAATTTTTAACTAAATCAAGGGCCATAACTCCGCTGTTACTGGTTCGATATGGCTGGTTTTCGAACTTGTTTAAGCTTTCATTAAAATATAAACAATCTGATAAAGTTTGGTAAAGATCAGATGAACAATGAAGCCCATATCGTCTTAACGAGGCAAAATATAGCATTTTGAACTAAATCAAGGGCCATAACTCCGCTGTTACTTCTCCGATATGGCTGGTTTTCGAACTTGTTCGAGCTTTATATGACATTAACATCTGATAAAGTTTGGTAAAGAACGGATAAACAATGAAGCCCCTATCGTCTTAACGAGGCAAAATATAGCATTTTTAACTAAATCAAGGGCCATAACTCCGCTGTTACTTCTCCGATATGGCTGGTTTTCGAACTTGTTCGAGCTTTATATGACATTAACAATCTGATAAAGTTTGGTAAAGAACGGATAAACAATGAAGCCCCTATCGTCTTAACGAGGCAAAATATAGCATTTTTAACTAAATCAAGGGCCAGAACTCCGCTATTACTGGTCCGATATGTTTGGTTTTCGAACTTGTCCGAGCTTTCATTGATATTAACAATCTGATAAAGTTTGGTAAAGATCGGATGAACAATAAAGCCCCTATCGTGATAACGAGGCAAAATATAGCATTTTTAACTAAATCAAGGGACAGAACTCCGCTGTTACTGTTCGATTATGGCTGGTTTTCGAACTTGTCCGAGCTTTCATTTATATTAACAATGTGGTAAAGTTTGGTAAAGATAGGATGAAAAACGAAGGCCCTATCATCTTAACGAGGCAAAATATAGCAATGTAGCATTTTTAACTAAATCAAGGACCATAACTCTTGTGTTACTGGTCCAATCTGGCTGGTTTTCGAACTTGTCCGAGTTTCATTAATATTAACAATGTGGTAAAGTTTGGTAAAGATAGGATGAAAACTGAAGGCCCTATCGTCTTAACGAGGCAAAATAGAGCTATATAGCATTTTTAACTAAATCAAGGGCATAACTCCACTGTTACTTGGCCGATCTGGCTGGTTTTCGAACTCATCCGAGCTTTCATTAATATTAACAACCTGTTAAAGTTTGTTGAAGATTGGATGAAAAATGAAAGCCCTATCGTCTTAACGAGACAAAAGTTAACAACAGGCGACGGACGACGGACGACAGACAACTCGGCATCCCATAAGCTCTGCTGGCCGAAGGCCAGTAGAGCTAAAAAAGGAGGCCTAGTTGACACCCGGTCTGACTTGACCCCGGGCCGAGATGACTCGGGTATGAGTTGGTTAAGGGCTGAGTTGACCCCGATTCATCAGAGGGGGCAGTCCTCAGTTTCGCATGAATGTCCATGGTGTAAATCAGAAAGAAATCAACTAAGCATCTTTTAGGTCCATGGATGGTCTTTATAATAATTATGAAGCACATGTTTGATGTTTTTTTCAGTTTTGATTACTTCTAAGTTTATTTTGGTGTATTGGAATATGCATTCTTTGGGTTTTTTGGAGGCTATAAATAGAAAAATGTGAACCAATCAAAAACTTCCTAAAAGTAGTTAAAATGGTTGATTTTCACTGACGAAGAGATCAGCGTGGAATAACTTTTTAAAATGCCGGACTAGGTATGTAAAATTTAGCATTTCCTGATATGCAAGAGCATTATGAGTGATGACATGACCCTGATATGTGTAGGAAAATTTTTTATTTTCATTTATTGACATTTGAAATATTGCTATAATTGCATTTTTAGCATGTTTTAAGGGGTGGGGTAATCTTAAAGAAATGGGACTAAAGTTGTACAGAAAATGCTTTTTGATACTTTTATTTGGTATGGAAACATGGGTTATTTTATTGTCTTCTCAGAAATGTATGACACAATGATGATGTGATTTATTTTTGCTCAAGGATTCAGGCTAAGAGCTTGTCATGGGTTTGAAGATTGAGAAATGTACATTAAACTGTGGAGTGCCCCCAGAGATCTGCAATCTTTTTTTGGAAAATATAAAAAAAAAAAGAGGCCCAACAGAGCCTGTGGACGCTCTACTGGCTAACACGGCTCTTATAACATCAATGAAGCGAGTGACTGCCATTAAAAAACAGCTTTTTGATTAAATCAAGGGCCATAACTAAAGAATCTGGTAAAGTTTGGTAGAGATCAGATGAAAATGAAGGCCCTACCATATTAACGAGGCAAAATATAGCATTTTTAACTAAATCAAGAGCCACAACTCCTCTGTTACTTGTCCAACTGGTCCAACATAGAGCTAAAAAAAAATAAAATAATAATAATAATAATTTAAAAAAACAAGAGGTCAATGACCTTGAAGCTCTACTGATTGATTTTGATTTCAGGAAGCAGTCGCCGACTACAGACTTGTTTTTTGAAAATCTATTTTTAACCTTGGCGGCCATCTTGAATTTCTGGCCGACCTGACATTTTGCTAGGATCAATTAGACATTAAGAGCAACATTACTGTGAAGTTTCATGAAAATCCGTCAAGTAGTTTCAGAGGAGTAGTCGCTACAAGTTTTCATTATATAACTCTATGTAAACAAAGATGGCCGCTGGTAGCCATGTTTAACGTCAAATCAAATCGATTTTCGACAAGGACCAACATCATGTCATACTGATCATTTTAGAAAAAGTCCCATATCAATATCTCTTATAGTTTTGAAGAAGTAGTCGCTACAAACTTATTTATTTTAAATCTATTATTAGCTGTGGCGGCCATCTTGAATTTCCGGCCGACCTGAAATTTTTCTAGGATCAACTAGACATCAAGAGCAACATTCCTGTGAAGTTTCATGAACATCCGTCAATTAGTTTCAGAGGAGTAGTCGCTACAAGTTTTTACTATATAACTCTATGTAACCAAAGATGGCCACTGGCAGCCATGTTTAACGTCGAATCAAAATAATTTTCCACAAGGATCAACATCATGTCATGCTGATCATTTTAGAAAAGTCCCATATCAATATCACTTATAGTTTTCAAGAAGTAGTCGCTACAAACTTATTTTTTAAAAATCTATTTTTAGCTGTGATGGCCATCTTGAATTTCTGGCAGATCTGAAATTTTGCTAGGATCAATTAGACATCAAGAGCAACATTCCTGTAAAGTTTCATGACAATCCGTCGAGTAGTTTCAGAGGAGTAGTCGCTACAAGTTTTTACTATATAACTCTATGTCAGCCATGTTTAACGTTGAATCAAAACGATTTTTGACAAGGATCAACATCATGTCATGCTGATCATTTTAGAAAAGTCCCATATCAATATCACTTATAGTTTTCAAGAAGTAGTCGCTACAAACTTGTATTTTAAAACTCTATTTTTAGCTTTGGCGGCCATCTTGGATTTCACATCAACATGAATTTTTGCTAGGATCAACTAGACTTTATGGGCAACATTTCTGTAAAGTTTCATGAATATCCATCCAGTAGTTTCAGAGGAGTTGTCGCCAGGGCTTCTAAAATTGCCGGTTTGTCGGTCCGCAGACCGAATTCTGTTTCTCCGGACCGATTTTCTTTTCAAAATCTCTGTTAAAATCGGTCTCAGATATTTTATCTATCGGTCGTTAAAAAATCTACAATTACCTTACACACACCTTGAAATATGCCTTGCGGCAATATTCTTTGATCCATAACACGATTGTTTGTCACTCGCTGTGCGAAAGTAGGTCAATTTGGTCAATTTGGACTAAACCATTACCGATAGTAGGGAGTTTTCCGGAAGAGTCTATAGCCATGTAGCACGCCTTTGATGTGTGATCAGTGAAAGTATATCACGCGTTCTGTCGGTTCACTGAAGCGAGTGTTACCGTCCGTGATTTCTTTGATATACCGTTAGTCGTAAGGTGTTAGCCTGTTTGCTTGTGTCGGTTTGTTTTTTTAAGTGGCCAAAGCTGGGACTGAAATTTGTTTGCGTCATTAAAATACCGAGATGTGTTAATTGTTTGTTTGATATTTTTTTTACAATAACTTTAAGTATAATATTAAGGAAAGTGATCAAACCTGACACCGTTTTTTTTTTTAAGTCGGACCGAAATTGTTTGCGTTAGTCGTAACATTTGGTATTAATTAAGCTAATTGATGAAAAAACGATATTACTCAAATTTATGTAAAATCGTATATAATCCGCTAGTCCGCGCGTGTTAGTCCGCGTTTTATACCTACCCGGTTTATTAGACATTTCCGGTTCAATTCCTCAAATGATCAACAATTTTAATATTGAGTGAAAATTATTCATTCAGTAAAGCGAAGACATCATGTCAGTCATTAAAATGTACAAATTGTGATAAAGTAAGTTAGAAATAATACAAATATAATACAAACATACATTTTAAATAGTTCTCTATATCAATGACTGAACGGAAAAAATTCATGTGCAGCTGACATGGTGGGTGGGGTACGGCGATTTTAGTGATTTTTTCAAAATAAGCGCGATTCTTACGGCAGTTAAAAACCAGGACCGATTTGCATTTTAAAATTTTAGAAGCCCTGGTTGTCGCTACAAATAAAATTTTACGGACAGACAGACGGACAGACGGACGACAGACGCCGCACCACGGCATAAGCTCTGCTGATCTCTGATCAGTAGAGCTAAAGAAATATATAAAAAAAAAAATACAAATAATAATTAAAAAAATTGAAAAAATTTTATTAAAAATCAAATAAATCAATCAAAAATTATTTAAAAAAAAAGAAAAATCAATTAAAATAAAAATATTTAAAAAAAAAAATTGAAAAAAAAAATTTGAAAAAAAAAAAAGAAAGAAAAAAATTGAAAAAATTGAAAAAAAATAATATATATATAAAAAGAAAGTCATAAAATCTGCTAAAGTTTGGCAAAGATCAGATGCAAAATAAAGGCCCTATCTAAGACGAGGCAAATTATAGCAGTTTTAACAAAATCAAGGGCCATAACTAAACTGTTATTGGATCGATCTAGTTGGTTTTCGAACTTGATCAAGCTTTCATAGACATTAACAATCGGATAAAGTTTGGTAAAGATCGGATGAAAAATGAAGGCCCTATCGTCTTAACGAGGCAAAATATATCATTTTGAACTAAATCAAGGGCCATAACTCCGCTGTTACTGGTCCGATATGAATGTTTTTAGAACTTGATCGAGCTTTCATTGATATTAACAATCTGATCAAGTTTGCTAAAGATCGGATGAACAATGAAGCCCCTATCATCTTAACGAGGCAAAATATAGCATTTTTAACTAAATCAAGGGCCATAACTCCGCTGTTACTGGTCCAATATGGCTGATTTTCGAACATGTTCGAGCTTTTAACGGCATTAACAATATGATAAAGTTTGGTAAAGATCGGATGAACAATGAAGCCCCTATCGTCTTAACGAGGCAAAATATGGCATTTTTAACTAAATCAAGGGCCATAACTCCGCTTTTACTAATCCGATATGGCCGGTTTTCGAACTTGTCCGAGCTTTTATTGATATTAACAATCTGATAAAGATTGGTAAAGATCGGATGAACAATGAAGCCCCTATCGTCTTAATGAGACAAAATATATCATTTTTAACTAAATCAAGGACCATAACTCTGCTGTTACTAGTCCAATATGGCTGGTTTTCGAACATGTTCGAGCTTTTAACAGCATTAACAATATGATAAAGTTTGGTAAAGATCGGATGAACAATGAAGCCCCTATCGTCTTAACGAGGCAAAATATGGCATTTTTAACTAAATCAAGGGCCATAACTCCACTGTTACTAATCCGATAAGGCCGGTTTTAGAACTTGTCCGAGCTTTCATTGATATTAACAATCTGATAAAGATTGGTAAAGATCGGATGAACAATGAAGCCCCTATCGTCTTAACGAGACAAAATATATCATTTTTAACTAAATCAAAGACCATAACTCTGCTGTTACTGGTCCGATCTGGCTGGTCCAAGCTTTCATAGACATTAACAATCTGATCAAGTTTGGAAAAGATCGGATGAAAAATCTTAACGAGGCAAAATATATAATTTTGAACTAAATCAAGGGCCATAACTCCGCTGTTACTGGTCTGATATGAATGGTTTTCGATCTTGTCCGAGCTTTCATTGATATTAACAATCTGATAAAGTTTGGTAAAGATCGGATGAACAATGAAGCCCCTATCGTCTTAACGAGGCAAATATAGCATTTTTAACTAAATCAAGGGCCATAACTCCGCTGTTACTGGTCCAATAGGGCTGGTTTTCGAACTTGTTCGAGCTTTCAATGACATTAACAATCTGATAAAATTTAGTAAAGATCGGATGAACAATGAAGCCCCTATCGTCTTAACTAGGCAAAATATGGCATTTTTAACTAAATCAAGGGCCATAACTCCGCTGTTACTGGTCCGATATGGCTGGTTTTCAAACTTGTTTGTGCTTGCAACAACATTTACAATCTGATAAAGATTGGTAAAGATCGGATGAACAATGAAGCCCCTATCATCTTAACGATGCAAAATATAGCATTTTTAACTAAATCAAGGGCCATAATTCCGCTGTTACTGGTCTGATATGGCTGGTTTTCGAACTTGTCCGAGCTTTCATTGGTATTAACAATGTGGTAAAGTTTAGTAAAGATAGGATGAAAAACAAAGGCCCTATCGTCTTAACGAGACCAAATATAGCAATATAGCATTTTTAACTAAATCAAGGACCATAACTCCGCTGTTACTAGTCCGATCTGGCTGGTTTTCGAACTTGTCCGAGCTTTCATTGATATTAACAATGTGGTAAAGTTTAGTAAATATAGGATGAAAAACAAAGGCCCTATCGTCTTAACGAGACCAAATATAGCATTTTTAACTAAATCAAGGACCATAACTCCGCTGTTACTAGTCCGATCTGGCTGGTTTTCGAACTTGTCCGAGCTTTCATCGATATTAACAATGTGGTAAAGTTTGGTAAAGATAGGATGAACAAGAGGCCCAAAAGGGCCTGTAGACGCTCTACTGACTAACACGGCTCTTATAACATCAATGAAGCGAGTGACTGCCATTAAAAAAACTGCTTTTTAACTAAAGCAAGGGCCATAACTAAAGAGTCTGGTAAAGTTTGGTAAAGATCAGATGAAAATGAAGGCCCTATCATATTAACGAGGCAAAATATAGCATTTTTAACTAAATCAAGAGCCATAGCTCCTGTTACTGGTCCGACTGGTCCAACATAGAGTTAAAAAAAAAAAAAAAAAAAAATAATAATTTAAAAAAAAAAAATGAAAAAATTAATAATTGAAAAAGAAAAAAAAATTAAAAAATATTCAAAAAAAAGTTTACATACAACTTAGCATTTTTCAACAAATCAAGGGCCATAATCTGTTGTTACTAACAATATCTAGCTGGTTTTCGAACTTGTCCAAGATTTTATTGATATTCCACGCTTTGCACAACTAGACATCATACTGAGGCTTCCTGCCAAATTTTGTAGAAATCCAACAAGCCGTTTAGGAGGAGTAGCGCCGACAAAGAAATTTAAAGTAAAAATGTCAAAGTGCGAACTGGAACAAAAGCGCAATATGCACAACTAGACATCTAACCTATGCTTCCTGCCAAGTTTCGTCGAAATCCAACAAGACGTTTAGGAGGACGCCGACAAGAATTTTAAAAGTAAAAATGTCGTAACTTCATCAAAAATCAACGAATCGGAAAAAAACACAATTGGCACAACTAGAAATCATAGCAATGCTTCCTGCTAACATGGCGTTTACACCAAAAATAATGAAATAAAAAAATAAAAAAATAAAAATTCAAAAAAAACAAGAGGTCAATGACCTTGAAGCTCTACTGATTGATTTTGATTTCAGGAAGTAGTCGCTACAAACTGGTTTTTTGAAAATCTATTTTTAGCCGTGGTGGCCATCTTGAATTTCCGGCAGACCTGAAATTTTGCTAGGATCAATTAGACATCAAGAGCAACATTCCTGTGAAGTTTCATGAAAATCCGTCAAGTAGTTTCAGAGGAGTAGTCGCTACAAGTTTTCATTATATAACTCTATGTAAACAAAGATGGCCACTGACAGCCATGTTTAACATTGAATCAAAATAATGTTAGACTCGGATAACCATCATGTCATGCTGATCATTTTAGAAAAAGTCCCATATCAATATCTCTTATAGTTTTCAAGAAGAAGTCGCTACAAACTTATTTTTTAAAAATCTATTTTTAGCCATGGCGGCCATCTTGAATTTCCGGCCGACCTGAAATTTTGCTAAGATCAATTAGACATCAAGAGCAACATTCGTGTGAAGTTTCATGAAAATCCGTCAAGTAGTTTCAGAGGAGTAGTCGCTACAAGTTATCATTATATAACTCTTATGTAAACAAAGAAGTTGCATACAGTTGAAGAAAAAGTGACCTAAACGCAAAAGTTGAACCTAAAAATTATTAAGTTATTTGCCCTTTGCTTGGAGGGTCAAGGTCACTTCCACATTTGCTTTGTCACGTTGCCAGGTACCACCCAAGATACAACTATAAGCAAAGTTTGAAAGGTCTAGTGCATACTGTTTGTGAAAAAGTGACCTAAACGCAAAAGTTGAACCTAAAAATTATTAAGTTATCTGCTCTTTGCTTGGAGGGTCAAGGTCACTTCCACATTTGCTTTGTCACGATGCGATGTACCACCCAAGATACAACTATAAGAAAAGTTTGAAAGGTCTAGTGCATACAGTTTGCGAAAAAGTGACCTAAACGCCAAAGTTGAAGGTAAAAAGTATAAGGTTATCTGCCCTTGCTTGGAGGTCAAGGTCACTTCCACATTTGCTTTGTCACGTTGCGATGTACCACTCAAGATACAACTATAAGCAAAGTTTGAAAGGTCTAGTGCATACAGTTTGTGAAAAAGTGACCTAAACGCAAAAGTTGAACCTAAAAACAAGAGGCCCAAGAGGGCCTGTGGACGCTCTACTGGCTAATAAGGCTCTTATGACATCAATGAAGCGAGTGACTATCGTCTTAAAGAGGCAAAATATAGCATTTTTAACTATATCAAGAGCCATAACTCTGTCATTACTGGTCCGATCTGGCTGGTTTTCCAAGTTGGCCAGCAGAAATAAAATAAATATTAAAAAAAATTAAAAAAAATAAAAATAAATAAATAAATAAAAAATAATAATAAAAAAAAATAAAAAATATAAAAAAATCAACAAAAAATTAAAAAAATAAAAAAATAAAAAAAATAAAAAAAAATATAAAAAAAATAATTAAAACAAGCATTGATGTAAAACTGTGACCCCCGGGGCAGGGCCAGATGTGATCCCAGGGTCAGCATTTGAACAAAATTGGTAAAGGACCATATGCTTATAATAAATGTAAAATATCAAACCTCTGGCTCTTGCAGTTTCCGAGAAGAAGATTTTAAAAAAAAAATCCTATATAAGTCTATGTAAAACTGTGACCCTCGGGGCAGGGACAAATTTGACCCCAGGGTCACCATTTGAACAAACTTAGTAGAGGACCATAAGCTGATGCTACATGTAATACATGAGAGCTCTGTGCCATGTGGTTCCTGAGAAGAAGAACTTTTTCAGATTTTCCCTATACAAGCCTATGTAAAACTGTGACCCCCGGGGTGGGGCCAAATGTGACTCCTGGGTCAGCATTTGAACAAACTTGGTAGAGGACCACAAGCTTATAGCAAATGCAAAATATTAAACCTCTGGCTCTTGCAGTTTCAGAGAAGAAGATTTTTTAAGTTTTTCCCTATACATGTCTATATTAAACATGTGACCCTTGGGGCGGGGCCAAATGTGACCCCAGGGTCACCATTTGAACAAACTTGGTAAAGGACCATAAGCATATAATAAATGTAAAATATCAAACCTCTGGCTCTTGTAGTTTCCGAGAAGAAGATTTTAAAAAAGAAAAATCCTATATAAGTCTATGTAAAACTGTGACCCTCGGGGCAGGGACAAATTTGACCCCAGGGTCACCATTTGAACAAACTTAGTAGAGGACCATAACCTGATGCTACATGTAATACATGAGAGCTCTGTGCCATGTGGTTTCTGAGAAGAAGAACTTTTTCAGATTTTCCCTATACAAGCCTATGTAAAACTGTGACCCCCGGCTTAGAGGACCACAAGCTTATAGCAAATGCAAAATATTAAACCTCTGGCTCTTGCAGTTTCAGAGAAGAAGATTTTTTAAGTTTTTCCCTATACATGTCTATATAAAACATGTGACCCTTGGGGCGGGGCCAAATGTGACCCTAGGGTCACCATTTGAACAAACTTGGTAAAGGACCATAAGCTTTTAGTAAATGCAAAATATCAAACCTCTGGCTGTTGTAGTTTCCGCGAAGAAGATTTAAAAAAATAAAATCCTATATAAGTCTATGTAAAACTGTGACCCCCGGGGCAGGGACAAATTTGACCCCAGGGTCACCATTTGAACAAACTTAGTAGAGGACCATAATCTGATGCTACATGTAATACATGAGCGCTCTGTGCCTTGTGGTTTCAGAGAAGAAGATTTTTTAAAGTTTTTTCCTATATGTCTATATGAAAAACATGCAAAACCTCAATATACAAACTTTGGACCCCCAAGGCACGGGCATTTTTGACCCCGGGGACTTTATTTGAACAAACTTGATAGTCTAGGCGTTGGCGATCATTTTAAAAGAAAAACTGTTGAAATCTGTCTAGGGCCAAACAAAATAATATGTGTGGTTCAGGTAACATTGGGGAAAAAAATAGGGTAGGTAGGTAGGGATTTATTTTTATTTTATTTTTTTATTTTTTTCTCTCGACACGTTCCAAAAATAGGTCAAACACAGTGTTTTAATACTTTTGTAATACTTTGCTTAATATGTTTGTTTGGTTATTGGCTCTTTATACAACCTGGACAATATTTTAAAAAAATGTAGCATGTCAGAGCAAAATAAATTCATTTGACTAAAATAAAAATGCACATATCTGTTTTTAAGTCCTTTTTGAAAGTGAAATATATTAAAAAGAAATTGACAAGAGGGTTGCAAAGATGCAAAGTCTGCACTCGGTATATAAGTGAACGGTGTCCCATCCACTTCTGGAGAACATTGATATTTAAACTATTAAAATTTATTATAATATTTCACCCTTAATAACGTACATAGTTGAAAGAAAACGGCTTCACTTTTATTTAAATATGTTCATGATCGTGTCACATGTTTAAAAAATACCTCGAAGTAGCAATGCAAACGCATTTTTCAAATTAGAAAATATTGGGAAACTGATTAGTATTTTCTAAATAGTATCATCAAAATATTTTATGAACCACCCCACATGCAAAAAAAAAATTTTTTGTGTCCAACAATTGCCAAAATGAATAAGCCTTTTTATCAATTTTTCTGAAAAAAGCAACCTAGCTGATAAATATTGTTTTTTCCTTGCAATGAAGTCATGCAGATCTTTATTTACAAAGTAATGTGTCAAATGAATGTTTCTTTCCCTTTTTCTTTTAAATATGTGCTACTATTTTCACAAGTTGGTGTTAAACCCGTCATCTTTGCTATGTAAACAAATGAGTACTCGCGTTAGATGGCCTACATGACTTATCGTGACAATGTCAAGGTCAAGTTTGAACAATTCTGAAAAATGAGTAAATTAGCCTAAAAAAGCCAAAAGTTCTTTCGTGATGAATGATAACATGTGTATGAAATATTTAAAGTGTTATTTCACTAAAGAATTCATGAGAATTATTAGTGGGAACAAGTTTCTAGTCCGAAATAAGACTCGAAAAAGACGATCTTGTTTGTAGTACCACGCATGCGCATTACAGTCACATGACAAGAGTTGTCTTTTCTGATGTTAGCAGGTGTTGAAAAATGCACAAATACACCACGAGTACGTCATTTTTTGTGAGATTAAATATAAAACAAATTGAAGATTAATTATTGAAGTACTTTATTTGTACATAAACTAGAGCGTAATCATCCGATTTAATACTGAACTTCCAAAAACCGCACTTCGCTTACATTTATTTTTCATCTACCAATAAATAACAAAAGCCGTGAGGTCAATTACGTATTGTTTTCTTCCTATATTCAACATAAAAAGTTCCACTTTTTAGTGTCTTAGCACTTAAAAGATGCGTAATTTGACGTACCCAACTCCAGGTTGGGATATTCCTAAATTCTAAATATAGCTTACGCGGCGCCACCTATCGGGTTTTGCATTGCTACTCGAAGGGACTTCCATCTCCCATATTCTTATAGCGAAACACTGAAATGAACTGGTTTTTAAGCCAGAATCGTGGTGATTTTCTTGAAATATATCGATCAATGTAGCTTGGTTTACGACTGCCTTCATCATTTTTTTTCCCGGGCCGTGAATACATCTTTCGAAAGTAAACGTGAACACGGTCGCCGTCATGTTGTATTATGCGTTGTTTCGTACTCGCGGCGTTTCGTACTTCGCGGTGTTTCGTACTCTTTACCGAACGTACCCACGAAAATTCATTCTCAACCCGAAAATAATAAATAGGGTCGGCGATTCGGCGGTAAATATTTTAGGGTCGGTCGGGTTACCTGAACCACACATATTATTTTGTTTGTACATGTGTAATACATGAGAGCTCTGTGCCATGTGGTTCCAAAGAAGAAGATTTTTTTCAGTTTTTCCCTATACAAGCCTATGTAAAACTGTGACCCCCGGGGTGGGGCCAAATGTGACCCCTGGGTCACCATTTGAACAAACTTGGTAGAGGACCACAAGCTTATAGCAAATGCCAAAATATTAAACCTCTGGCTCTTGCAGTTTCAGAGAAGAAGATTTTTTAAGTTTTTCCCTATACATGTCTATGTAAAACATGTGACCCTTGGGGCGGGGCCAAATGTGACCCGAGGGTCACAATTCGAGGGTCACAATTTGAACAAACTTGGTAAAGGACCATAAGCTTATAGTAAATGCAAAATATCAAACCTCTGGCTGTTGTAGTTTCTGAGAAGAAGATTTTTTAAAAAAAAATCCTATATAAGTCTATGTAAAACTGTGACCCCCGGGGCGGGGACAAATTTGACCCCAGGGTCACCATTTGAACAAACTTAGTAGAGGACCGTAAGCTGATGCTACATGTAATACATGAGAGCTCTGTGCCTTGTGGTTTCAGAGAAGAAGATTTTTTAAAGTTTTTTCCTATATGTCTATATGAAAAACATGCAAAACCTCAATATACAAACTTTGGACCCCCGGGGCATGGCCATTTTTGACCCCGGGGACTTTATTTGAACAAACTTGATAGTCTAGGCGTTGGCGATCATTTTAAAAGAAAAACTGTTGAAATCTGTCCAGCGGTTCTGGAGAAGAAGATTTTTTAAGGTTTCGACCATATATGGTAATGGCAGCCATCTTGGATGTAGCGCTGACCTAATTTTAACAAATCTAAAAAGCATTTATCTAAGGACCATCCATGTGAAGTTTGGTCAAAATTAGCCAAGCGGTTTCTGAGGAGAAGTCGTTTGAAGAAAAGTTAACGGACGACAGACGACAGACGACAGACAACAGACGGACGACGGACGACGGACAACACAGCATCCCATAAGCTCTTCTGGCCGTTGGCCAGTAGAGCTAAAAACCACACATACATAAGATTAACATCTAAGAAAAGGGGAACTTAGTATAGGTACACTCAGTTTCATGTTAATTTAGCTATTTTCTGTGGTTGAAATGGATCGTACTATCCATATTTACTATACTCATAGTTGCAGGTTCGGTGTATTGTAGTTGCGTTGAGCCTTCAAACGTGTGTACTCCTAGTTGGGGTTAATGATGTTTAATACGAAACCGATAACGGAGACAGTTGATACATTTTTCATGTTTACGAATGTTTTTAACCCACCAATGTGGCTTCCACTTAAGATATGTCAATCCAAAATAATTTCAATAAAAATTAACTGACACAGATTGAAAAGTCAATGAGTATCAGTGATAACTGTCTGTCGGTTTATGCTCCCATTTTTATGAGGTGAGTTGTCATGTTAAGTCTGTCCGTATATACGTGCATATCCTATATTCGTTGAACAGTACCATTACTGATTTCGGTATAACAGTATACTATTCTCACTGTTTAGTAAAAAGAACTATAACCCTTGGACAATGATGAAATTTCAGCGCAATGGGGCATATATATAAACTAAGATACAATAATAAAACATCCTAAATACTTCTTTCTATTTCAGGCAGTTATGGATGAAATAAAATGCTACTGTTGTTCAAAGAGGACACATGACTTTCCGGACATAACGACTATTAATAAATTGCCTACCACAACACAGAAGAGCTGACAATTAAATGTTACTTCATCTGGAACAGATGCACAATGTATTACCATATTTTTCCATCAGATATAAAAACAAAGCAGACTTATCACTCCTAAACCTTCATTACAAACTGTGAACATTTCCAAAATTCCAGAATATTTCATCCACTAAAAAAAATAATTTACTTCTACATCTAAGAAATGCGCGAAACATGTTTTTAACTTGCGTCTTGATGAATGGTGTGGTTTGGATAAAATCAGTGATTCCTTTGTTGAAATGTCGCGTTTGGATGATACGGAGTGAAAATGTTTAGCCTGATGAAAACTTGTACCAATTTGATGACGATTTACAAATGAATGAGGATCAAAAGCGTATGTGTAACAATAAAAGTATCACAAAGAAACTTTTATTTAGTTTATTAAAAGGATATTTAGAAATATGTATAAATGCATTGAACTGTATGTTATAATTTATGGCCGTAAGGTTGGAGTGATATATACCCAATATGCATGTGTTAAATTGAACAGTTAAGCGATATGAAAGTGTCAGTCAGTGTGTTGTATTATAGTGCTATTCGTTAATATTAAGAAGCCTTGTGGCAATATTGAAAGTTATAAGTACATGTATTGAATTGAATTGAATTGGGGTTTTAAGGCGCACCAACACATGAAAAGGTTATATGGCGCCTAAAAGGCATGAACATGCCAGGCTCATCTTCCATGTACATCGAGATAAAATATGGAAAATGGGCCTAGAACCTTCTCACCCTGAACTGCAGAGTTGCTGCAAATTCTATCGTAGAAACTCCATTTACGCTGGAGCCACGTTATTGTTTTTCTGCCACTGCTCTTTTGATGCGAGCGAGATAGCACCTGAAACAATGCAGAGATCATGATGAAGACCTTTAATGAACATGAACAAAAAATGATAAAATGAGCATGAATTTGGGGGGATTCTACCCCTCTGCCTACCCCTCCAAAGGGATCTGCAGTGGCCGTATTCTTTGCCCCATGACCAAACGGGGCCCCCGGCAACCACACGGAGCTATAAGTACATGTAATATCAGTGTATAAGTACATGTAATATCAGTGTTATAAAAAATATGAATTTGCATGTGAATTATATTATATTTAATGATACACCTGTATGGCATGAATGTTTTAAATAATACAATATGATATATTACATGCCTTTTCATGACATGTTTGTTTTGAATGTTGTGAATGTAAGATGTTAAATAAAGATGTGTATTTATAAACGAAGTCAGTGCGTCTTTTTTATATGCAGTCATGAACCAGTAACAATGTTTCACAATCCATTGTGAAATGGAGAAGAGTCCCAAACCAACAAGTCGTGTTGTTATGCATGAGTTATCAGCAATAATAAAAAAGAAGATACTAATAAAGAAGACGTGTATTTGAAATTCAATCTGCTACTAGCAGAAAACCTGCTACCACTCTAAATATTGCATTTTTACTCTTATTGGATGTGGTGGAGTGGTATTCGATGGAACATACTCATCAGATGATATATTCTGATGAAGTAAAAGAGTTGTGGAACATTGGTTACAAACAGTTTTAGGGCAAATGTCTGGTTGGAAAAACAAAGGTTAATTAGAAAAAGGCCGTACCAAGCTAGAGACGTATTCTATCAGTTTTGCAGTTCCCAGTATATATTGCCTAAACGACGCATATTTGGTTGATCAATTGAAAAATATTAAACTAAATATTCATATGGTTTAAGTGTTATTAAGTGCTCCATTAAAGGCATGTCGAGCGCGATATGCAAAACATGTCTGGGGAGAACCCTTTGATTTAGAATTGATACAACAAAATATTGGATACTTATACATATATCACACACTTAATTAGGCTCATTCAATCCTATCCATATATTATTATTAAATATGTACATAAACGAAATTTCTATATTGTATTCAGGTACCTTTTTTCAACTTGCATATGACTTTTCAACACAACTACAATACAGTAGTTTACCAACTAGGGTGACAGTGAATATTTTAAAAATTGCAACTATGAGCTCCCCACCAGAAATAAATCCAAGCTTTTTTGCAATCCTTAGAATTCCATGGAATTTCATAGATCTGCAACATTTTGTTCACAGGAAACAGTAAGAAAAAGCTTGGATCCATTATTCCTAGGAATTCCATGACATTTCAAGGATTTTGTGTGAGAATAGCATGGAAAAGCTTGGATTTTTATTCCATCGAAATCCAAGGTTTTCCTGCTTGGAAAAAGCTTGGAATTGAATGGAACTGATTGTTTAAAATACCTCTGCTGAGAAAAGTTTGGACTTGTGAATTTTAATGTGTGGAAAAACTATGGAAAAGCTTGGAATTTACTTTTATTGTGTCATGATAGAACTTTAAGAAAAGTCCATCGTTTTCCAAGCTTTTCCTTCTCTGAAAAAGAGTGGAATACCATTGACTTTTAATAATGAAATACAGAACAGAACAAGTCCTTTCTTTGATAGTAAAAGTATATTATATGAATAGTTTATTTCAAATCTAGTAGGCATCTGACCATGAGGTACAAATATGACAATATTATAATGACAGACAGTGATATTTTAAGACACAAATAAGCAATAATACAAAACTGAAATACGCATAACACTAGCCTGGTATGCATCATCTCAATGAATTATAATATGAACTTCTATCCTGGAGAAGGTGTTCACTATATACATATTTTGCCTCAAAAGTATTACATGTTATATATAAACTTACAGGCAATGTTATATATAAACTTACAGGCACACATACACGCTTAAACCCTTAAATACATACTCACATACATGTATACTCATACACAAATATACTAAAACAGTACTTACAAAAAGCATATAAATTATAAATTATCTACATATATAAATAACCATGCTAATTATCAAAATATAATATTTCATTTCTTAATCTAAAGACAAGTTGTAAAACTATTGAATAAATTAGATTAAGGAATGGTGCAATGTTTCTGTTGAAATCAAAGACTTGTGGAATATAATAATAAGTGATATATTCACATCCAAGTCAATGAGTGACATAATTGACCTTAGGTCAAGCACTGGCAGATTTGTAATGTTTATTAGGGCTGCAAGAAGCAGGTAAATACTGTTGGATGGGTGTTATAAGATAACAGATTTTTAAGGAAATGGATTATGGTGCATTTTGGAAGAAGATTTTGCTCAGTTTGAAATTTTGTGTGGGAAAAAAGATTTGCATAAAAAAAGGCTTAAATAGTGTCCATTTAACTTAATTCTGTGTTTCCCCACAAACTGTGTGTGGATTTAATGTATATATATGGACTATGTTGTCAAACACTGAATTAGAAGGTTATAGTTATAAGTGAAACCTAACATGGATTAATTGACAAGTGAGGTAAGAAGTTTCAATTTTCTTCATGTAGAAATGAAATAAGGCCAAATAAAATTATACCTGTGTTTACTGTAACATTGCTGAAAAAAAATGGGTAGGTAGGTAGGCATTTTATTTTATTTTATTTTTTTATTTTATTTTTTGGCGAAGTTAATTTAAGGTGGCGATGAGCTTTGATGAATGGAAAAATGTGGTATTTTAAAAACTACAATAGATAACAATATGAAATTGTGTATGTGTTATTGTTTCCCAAAAGGCATGGCAACAACTGGCTCTTTTCCCAATCACTTGCAATTATTGCAAAAGGGGTAAAACAGTTTAATTTATTTTTCGCAAGTCCGGAAGAGGGTCAGTTCCAACAGCAGGACAATGAGCACGAGTCGGCCGTGATAGCGTGAACATAATTATTAAAAAAAAAAATAAGTAAAAAAGGAGTCGTGGGTGTTTTCAGAGGGTCGGTCGGGTTACAGTAAACTCAGGTATAATTTTATTTGGCCTAATGCTAATTTGACACTGTAAGCTCATGTTAGAAAATGTTGAACCTAACTGCATAACATAAAATGCAAAAGGTGTATTTAATGTGAGCTGTTTTATTTGAGTTAGTTATCTAACTGATTTTGCTTAATTTCATTTACTATTTATTAATGAAGTCCATGATGTTTTAAATGATGCATTAAGAAATGTTATTACATTTTTATGCGTGAAAGATCGGGATTTCTCAGTGCAAGAATATTCATAATCGCTAAATATTAAGAACTAACTCGGAACACAATAATAACTAACGTTGCGACGACGAGGCGTGACGTCAACAAAGTGTTGCTGACGTCGACGTCATCCGCCGATAATGTTCAATAAAGCGAATATTTGTTTGAAAAACGTAATTTAAAATGTAATAAATAGATTATTTATTTAACTGTTGGGATCGATTATTGGGTAATCCTTCACTTGATGGTAGACGTGCTTTGTTTTTTCACTCACTCGCGTACGCTCGTTCGTGAAAAGAACCACACGTCTATCACTCGTGAAGGATTTCCCTATAATCGATCCCAGCAGTTAAATAATCTCTATATCTTGATGAAATTGTACACACTTATTTTACTGATATTATTGTTGAAATAAAATGAAAGTGTCTATACCCAAAATGTATAGTACGAGTAGTAAATAGATGAAAAAGTATATGTGTAAATGTATGATTATGTCAAGTGGATGTCTTTGATATGTCATGGTGTTTGACCATGGTAGTCCATGGTCTAGAGACCATGGTTGAACATGGTCAGAGACCATGAACTACCATGGTCAGAGACCATGGTCTACTGTTGACCATGATATTTCATGGGGTATCATTGTAGTACCATGGTCTCTGACCATGATAGTTCATGGTCTCTGACCATGGTCTACCAGAGACCATGGTTGACCATGGTCAGACACCATGGTCATGGACCATCAAGTGCCATTTACCAAACCATCGTCTACCATGGTCTCCTGGTAGTTCATGGTTTTAAACCGTTCATTTCGCCTGGGTTCAAGGACCAAACTATTTCATAAACAGTAATTATATTGGAGGTGACATGAAATCAAATTTAGTGCATTTGCACATATAATATGATATTGAAAGACATTATGATGGATTAAATTGTATTTGGATCGACTCTCATAATTGTTCCGGATCGCCTCCAGTCCCTTTAATACTTGGGCTGTCAAGAGTAATGCATACTGTCATTTATGGCTTTAATACATATTTATCTAGTCATAATTATGGAAAAATATAAAGACCTTTTGATGGGAACTGGAATTGTATAGAGCATATGTTATTTGTGTGTGCGTTGGTCAAAAACCAGAGTTGTACAAAAATAAAAACATGTTTTAGTGTGTGCATGACAGAGAGAAATTTATTTAGAGCATGTGTTATTGTGTGTGTGTGTTTGCATGTTTTATTGTGTGCATAACAGAGAGATATTTGTAAATAGCATATTTTAGGAACCAGAAGTGATGGAACAATAATTCTGGTATCAAATTGTTACTAACCAAAAACGAAAATGGGCAAAGCAACCCCATAATATAATTTGCATAAAATTGCGCATTCAAAAAATGCTATGAGATTTATTTCCACCGGACTATGTTTTGAAATTGTTTGACTTGAAAGAGGACATTCTAAGCTTTTTTCACTCTCTTACGGTTCCTTAGATAGGGACTTTCATTACCATGCTGTTGGTTTTCGCATGCTGCAACACAATTATTGTGGCATTTGGTTTTATTATTAAATAAGTTGGGGATTTTCCCCAACAGAGAATGTGTATAATTTATGTATTGTATTTTTTATTATTTTTTTTTGACTAGAAAGGGAGAAAAAAACAATCAGAAATATTTATGGGGAGCTTAAGAATTTGTAACTGTCAAGGGTCATTTTGTTAGAATTATGATTTCTTGGGGAAAACACATATACTTCTCCAAACATTTCTTAGCAAGGATTTCCATGAAATTTCATTGATTTTAGTCATTATATATGCATACCCTTGGAATTCCATGGAATACTATGGATTTCTTGGCTTGATTTCATTTATATTTATATACTGTCTACCAATGGAATTTCATTGAATACATCAATTCAATTGATTTATTATAATGTCTCCATGGAATACAATGGAATCTTGTGACAGTTCCATTTAATGTTTTATAAAGGTCTGGCAGTGAAATTCCATGGTATTTCTGGGCCAATACCACCAAGCTTTTCCAAGCTTTTAATCCTTGGAATTCCATGAAATTTAAAAGGAAAAAATCCTTAGAAATGCATAAAATACTATGGAATTCTTTGGATTTCCCACTGGATTTTCGCAGGGGAGTACACAGTGTTTTGACAGAAACCTTTATCTATCTTTATAATCTCACAAATAACTGCTAATGAACCACACATTTTCAAGGTCTGTGGATTATTCCTAACATGACCCAATTCAAAAACTGATACAATTGTACCTCGTTTGTACAAAATAAGCAATTGTTTACAACTTTTTTACGATTGTCAAGTGTTGTGGACAGACAACCCAACTGTTATTACATTATTCATTGTCAAAAACAAGTGTTTGTATATGCTAGACTACAACTAAGGATTCTGTAATAAACTGCAATCAACGATTTTCTGAAAATCTACCAATAAATAAGGTTTTTAACGCCATCAGTCGGACACCTCTATCAGATGTGGTGATATTGCGTAATATTTCAACACACCTTCCGTTGGGAGTACAGTAACGTTTGCCTACTGTGAGATTGGTATGTAAATATTTTATTTTCCAAGTCTTGTGTAAAAATACTCAGATATGTGTTAGTTCCAGAATTTGGCAAAATCCCTATATAATTCAATGATTCTATGTGATTTCCAAAGAATATACATGAACCTTAAGTGGTCGTAAACTAAGATGTTGAGGATATGTCGAGGGGTGAGTGGAAAACTGTTGTAACCATATATAAATAAAGAACAAGCAGGGAGTAAGTATACACTGGAGGAGACACGGACTGTTTTGCCGTTTTATGTTGTTGCGCGTTTTTCACTACTGCGTTTCGGTTGTAGCGTGCATGTGTGAAAAACAGCAAATTCTAATAAATTACTACCGTACTCTTACAAACTCAAAAAAGGTGCGAAATGTAAACATAAGTATTATTTATGCACATTGTGTCCTCTGATACACAGCGTGTGTCTGATACAGAGGGAGTATTTGTTTGCATGTATAAAAGCACATTTTACCAGACGGTTCCGTGTAACAAAGATATGGCGCTGAGTGGCGCCAAATAAAAAATGGTGACAGTGTATAGCTATTGCAAACGAGACAAGAGTCTACGGGTTTTATTAGGCATTAATAATAACACAAAGTGAATAGTAGACATATTTATCTTTGTCAAAAAGGTAATTTCACGGTGGTGATTATAAGACAAAGCCTAAAAAAAGGTGATGAAAATGCCTCTTCTGAGATATCGGCTGAAATTTGAAATTTTTCAAATTAAAATTGGTGTATAGCTATTGCAGGGGCGTATCCACGGATTTTTTATTGGTCAGTTCTCCAAGAATAGGATAGCCCGATGCCCGGGGCTAGTCCAATCTGAATCCGGGCTGGTCTCTCTTTCAAAAATGGTTGCCCGTCGGGCTAGTCAAACAAATCTCGGGACAATCAACTTTTGCAAACTAAAATTCAACCAGAAATCGTCTTTAATCGCGTGAAGCCATAATGTTATTTGTTGAACAATAAAGAGTTCTTTCCCTTATTGGATGAGACAAAATTCCTTGGTCTTATTTTCGACCGTAAATTAACGTTTATACCACACCTTAAATACTTGAAGGCCAAATGCCTTAAAGCTCTTAACTTACTTAAAGTTGTTGCAAACACTAATTGGGGAGCAGATCGAAAAGTCCTCTTGCGACTTTACAGATCTCTTATCAGATCCAAGCTGGACTACGGCTCAATAGTATATGGATCGACTCGCAAGTCGTACTTGCAGATGCTCGACCCTATACATAATCAAGGATTACGACTCGCCTTAGGTGCCTTTCGTACATCACCAGCCGAAAGTCTATATGTTGAAGCCAATGAACCATCACTGTCTCGTAGACTAGACAAATTAGCTCTTCAATACGCCATTAAATTAAAGTCTAACCCTTCAAACCCAACTTTCGATAATGTTTTTAATCCTAGTTGTGAACCTCATTTTGATCGAAAACCGAAGGCCATTCGACCATTTGGTCTTCGTATTAAACCAAAATTAAGAGACACTGAAATCAACCTATATTTGATTGCCAAGTACAAAGTACCACAAATTCCACCGTGGACTTTGGAAACTCCAACAGTTATTTTTGATCTTTGTAATAATAACAAATCCAGTACAGACCCTACCGTCTTTCAAAGCAAATTTAATGAAATTAAATCGAAATACTGTGACTTTCAACATATCTACACAGATGGCTCTAAAGATGGAGATAAGGTAGCTGCAGCAGCTGTTATTCACAAACACAGCATAAAGAGCCGCCTGCCTGACAAGGCCTCTATCTTTTCAGCTGAATTTAAGGCAATTGAACTTGCCTAAAATTATATTCAGGAATCTGATGATGACCATTTTGTAATCTTTTCTGATTCCCTTTCATCTCTTCAAGCACTGGGTAATATGAAACATGATAACCCAGTTGTGCTTCAACTTTTAGAAAAGTACAATTCTCATATAATTGATAATATTATTATTTTCTGCTGGCTTCCAAGCCATGTAGGAATACGTGGTAATGATAGAGCTGATAGTGCTGCTAAGGCAGCATTAGATTTACATATATCTAATACCAAATTACCGTATACTGATTTTAAAAATTGTATTAACACATATATTCGTAACTCTTGGCAAGCCGCTTGGGATTTGTCAGTTAACAATAAACTCCATTCAATTAAACCGTTGCTCGGAGAATGGCGTTCTTCTAGCAGACCCATTCGTCGAGAGGAAGTTGTCCTAGCCCGGTGCAGAATAGGGCATACACGTTATACTCATTCATATTTATTACAAGGTGAGCAATTACCAGAATGTATACCCTGCTTTGCACCGTTAACGGTCAAACACATATTATTGGAATGTGTAGACTTTGATCCTATGCGTCAAAGGTACTACAATGTTAATACTATGAAAGAGTTATTTGATACTGTGGATTTTAGTCTTGTTTTAGATTTCCTGAAAGAGATCAGACTATATAAATCATTGTTATGTGTTCTTATATATATTTACTTGTTTATATACCCGTTGACGGGCATTTGTTGATTTACATACAAAGTTTATATTACACCTGATCATCCCTTATTTTTTAATAGTTTTATCTTTATACATTTACATTAATTTTTAATTAATACTTCATTTTTCATAAATTTTTGCGCACAATATGACCTATTTATGTGTCGACGTGCCGTAAAACACCATTCATTCATTCTTTCCCTTTATTAAAGATCATCAATCTGGAAGCGTGCATTTCGTTGGTTGATTACACGATTTGAACCAATCCCATGACAGCTTTCATATTAACATTGAGTGGTCATACGAAGTTGTCACGTTGGACCTGTAGAAGAAGAAAGATCACTCGAATATTAACTGTTTGAACGGTGATTTCGATTTTATATTTTTATTTTTCAATGAATTGCTGTATTTTCTATTTTTAGTATGTCTGTATCATAAAAAGGCTTTACAACGAATGCTTATTCACAAATGCAAGCTGCTAAATAACACCAGGAATGCGCACCTGTTTTTGGATGGTTTAATTTACGGGACCCGGTACGGGTTTTTATGTGATTTGTGGCGCGATCCTAAAAATGTAAAAGAAAATGGTATTGATTCTGTTATATGATGCAATGGATAAATAAAAGGAAAATAAAGGAAAATAGAACCTTATTGTTTGTTTCTAATCACAGGTGTATTATTAATTAATTATAAATAAAACAAAGTAAAAAAGCGAAGTATTCAATATCGACAAAAAATATGTACCGGTAACTATTCACTGGTACTAACAATTTTGGGTAAAAAAAAAATCAGGGGAAGTGACTTTTCAGTCAGGGCAAGTGGACTTTTGAAATTTACTTGCCCTGGGCTAGTCCCCAATTTTAATTTTCTTGGAGCACTGTTGGTACGGCCAAATATATGATGAGCGGCGTAAGGCGCGAGTTGCTATTTTTATTGCAAGATCCCAAAGTACATTTTAGGCCACTGGAGACTGAGTTTCAAACAAACTTATTCACTTGACTGTTGCAAAAAGCATAAGAAAACTATAAATAACGACACAACAAAATTAACTAGTATATATTATACTCATATATTATTTATCGCGGTTTTATTAGTTTTTACCAGTTTATTGTATCCAATAAGGTAGTCACATCATAACCTTCAGTACTGAGTGTCTCTGTTCTATTGTTCACTGTCTAATAGTCGAAACCGTGTAGCCTTTTTTGGAAACCATGTAGACAGAACAAGATGGCGGGCAGCTAAGCATGCGCGAGGAATGTACATTGAATATCAAACTCTTCCTTTGTATATATTGATTATTTCGATCAATCATTGGTAACAGACATGCACCTAAATGCTCGATGCTTAAAAACATACCCGTATTATGCACATGCTAAACGTTCAATGCCCGTAATTGGGACTTATTTATGCAGATTTAAAGAACAGAAATTGCATTGCATAAAGTTAAAGTTTTATTTTACTTTTAACAACAAATTTTTAACATCTTAAAATTCTGAATTTCCTCTGATTTACTCTCATCTGGGTTCTCTCCAGAAATTTATGAATGCATGTTGTTGTTTTTTTGCTTTGGGGCGATTAGGGATAAGGTAATATTTACCACCGCCGCGCATCATTCTTTTATAATTAAACTTCTGAGGGGTTGGAACTTGTTTTTATCACTTTTTACAAATGAACATCATTTAATATATATTGCACTTTCAGACAATTTTGAAATTAAATTATATATTTCCCATTGTGATAATTTAAGTTTATTATAGTCACATGTATCTAGCCCCTTGTGCACATACAGCCCCCCACCCCCCAGCCCCCACCCCACCCCACCCCAACCAACTTAAATTTCATTTTATAGTTGTAAAAGTATATTAAGCACCCATAATTACCATTTCTCCCTAAGTTGTAAATGTGTTATCTTATATAACTAAAATTAATAAAGCCTATTAACAAGAACCCATAAGAGGTCCTATACTATTGGTACTTTGAAATACAAAGGGTACCTTTAATATCTGTTTCAGAACGAATTTTGTCCGAAATACATACCATCCGAATTTGCTACTACTTTTGCCGATATTTTCACTTTTAAAAACAGCTGGCGTGGCGCAGTCGGTAGCGCGGCGGATTTGTAACCGGAGACCCCGGGTTCAATCCTCCGTGGTGCCACTGAGTTCCGTCGGTGTGTTCTTGGGCAAAACACTTTCCCTTAGCCTCGTCCGTCAGATGGGGACGTAAACCGGGCGGTCCCGTGCGGTCCCGTGTATCGGTCTATCCTCTGAGCACGTTAAAGAACCATAGGAATCTATTCGATAATAAGAGTAGGGCAGGTTCCCGGATTCCTATGTATCCTTCCCTTCTCTGTGGGGCGGCTCTAAATAACCTATACTGTGTTGATGAGCCTTAAACATCATTCAATTTAGTAAAACATCAGCAAAATATGTGCATACAGTTTCAAAACTGTGCATACAGTTTCAAAACTGTATCATTTTCGTGTTATTCCTTATTATATTGCTACCATTCTTTGTTTTACGAAGTATTTCTTTTAGAACATGTGCTTATATGGCGCAGTTGTCTCGGTTCTGTAACGGGTAATCACCATCATAAAAATCTCTGTATTTTTTCTTTATTTTATGCTTGCAAACAGTCTATTTAAGTGTCAATTTAACTTATTGTGGGTAATTGCTTGACACAGGGGCCAAAGGCCCCTTTGGCTGGCCCGAAATATTTTGCTTGGGCCAGTAGAAATTTTGACCCACTGGCCCAAATTGAATGTTGGTCGCCCAATTTTTTTTGATAAATTAATAGAAACATCGGACATTTTATAGCGAAGTAACCCAGTTTAACTTAATAAACTTAATTAATTAAAGATATTAACTAATCACTGTATCGAGTAATTAAAATAATCTGTCAATTAATGCTATTTTAATTTTTAAAAATTGTCAACTGAAATTTGAAAAAGGACAGAATGAATGCATGCATATAATAAGAAAATATAAAAATACAGACTCTTGTCACCATTGATTAGACCATTATTTTCATTAAATGTATTTCAATATACCTACTAATATCCATAGAAATAAAATAAATATATTTAAAAATGCAAGGCTAAGCTGAGGCCTATAAAACAAGTTCAACTAACAGGAGTTCCAAAGGAGCTAGAAAGATCGCGCCGCATTGTGAGACAAAACTCAGAAATGCTACATACGTGGGAATGTCATGCACAGAGTAAGTAATAAAAGCCACTTCATTCTAAAATTGTACCAATTTTTTGAGGAAGCGCACCTTTTGCATTTTTTCATGTTGATTGTTCAACCATAAATTATCCCAATTCAGAGACGGCCGATCAAACATCGGTTCACACTTGCTATTGTTCCAGTTTACGCTACCATGTGTACAACTAATTTGTCTTATCAGTGATCGTAAAGTTCAAAAACACCGACGGCAAGCGGCATCTCCAGCTTATTAATTCGTAAGCAAACTTTGCCAAACTTTGTGTTTTGAAAAGCCATTTTGGCCGCTAGAGGGCGCCACGTTATTATTAAAATTTTTACCCGGCTCGATAACGCAGTTAACTATGTGGATAATATTGAGCGCGGGGTCAGTTGATTGACAGCAAGAGGCGGAACAGTGTTTATCGCACACCGACAATTTGACAGCGGCCTTCAATAAACACTGCGATAATTAGTTTATCAGTCCAAATTGATTGTCGCTAATTAGCTAACAACACCCAGCGGTGTAGTGGCTTATAAACAGCGAAGGACTTTGTGTATTAGAATTTGGGATTTTCCGAGATTTTAGACAAAATCGGTCGGAAATTTGGATTCGCCAGACCGCCGATGTCTGGCGAATTTGATATGTATTTCTTACGATTTTCATTCACCTGTTCGAGTTTCTTTTCGGCTATGGCGATTTGGCGAATAGTTAACGCAAGCCTAGATAAGGATTTTGAATAAGGTGCTATTTATTAAAGCAAACTATGCACTCGCCCAAAGAATATTGTTTGGGCCAGCAGAGATCAAATAATAATTAATTTCACTCGCCTAGGAGAGGTTTTACTCGCCGCCGGCAAGTGGGCGACCGTCTGTGTCAAGCACTGTTTGTGTTCATCATCCGGGATTTCCTAGTCTATTCTATTCTGTTCTCTCAACAGAGAAGCACAAAGGACCGTGACACAGTCTAGGGATTTCCATACTAGCGAACACCAACAGTTAGTAGAACGTTGTTACTGATTGGATGACAAATAGTTTTTACCCAATCAGAATACGCGTACTACATTGTGATTGCGTTCTACTTTAACCGGTGTCGTGTTATATTTGTTCCCTTGTTATCACATCGAAAACGGTTATTTACCACTGGTACAATTTTCGAGCAATGCGTCCATGGGACGCACATGTTTAAGAATGATGCGTCCTCAGAAAAAAATGTGCGTCTAGGACGCTGGACGCAGAGCAAAATGAATCACTGAATTATATAGATAGTTGCTTGTCGCAACACAATGCTTGGGATCCCTGTATTTGACGTTTTATTCTCCCGATTTTGAATGACAAAAAGCATTCCTTATGTTGTGAAAATATTGTTAATAAAATACAACAAAAGCAAGTTGTTTAATTATACGCTTATCATAAATTTTACGAAATAATTAAAAATCGCTTGAACATTTTGCGACAATCACATACGACCGCTTTGCAGATTGTGTACATGTATCACGCTTCATCGGATCGCAATCTCTGAATACAAATGTCGAACCTATTTAAGTTCGGGTTTACATCGAAATCCAACGAAAAAGATAAGTCAACAAAGGGTAATGAAGACACAAAGAAGAAGTATGAAATCAAGCGGAAACGCGGATTTCTGCCGAAATGGCTTAAAGACTATGATGGCTTCGTTTCTGTTCCAAACTGCTTTATTTTACATGTTTTAATGCCTTTACAGTAAAAAATTGAGATTTTATATTCGGACAAGTTCCTTATAGGTCAGGACAAGTGGATTTCAAGTGGATCCAAAAGTTAATGTAGAGGCCTGGATTGTTAAAAGCGATATTACTCAATTCATACATTGTTTTTGTGGGAGGACACAAATGTACAAGTATTCAGCATAATATGGTACATTTTAGATTTCTAATAAACAAAACAATATTGAGGAAGTTAGATGGGGAAATGATGTTTACCAAAAAAAAGCAAAAAATAAAACAACATTTATTTTTTTAATTGTGAAGTAGCCAAATTTCGGCTCCTGTTATTGATTGAAAAAAGCCCTGGACCCGTATTCATAAAGCAATTTATGTGTAAAGTGTAAAATATTACTTTTATCTTAATAACTTTTAAACAAAAGTTTTGTAAATAATCACATAGATCTACGTACCTGTATATGCATGATAATGATAATTTATCAATATCATGTGCCTACATGCAAAATAAATAAAGAAATCTGTAGAAATTATTGGCACGGCCAGCCGCACCAAAAAAAAGTATTGGTGCGGCTGTGGCCGTACAGGCAGATAAGGCGAATACGCCCATTTATTATATACCTATCAATAATATATACATAGTACCTTCATTTTCTTACAATGGAATACAACACCTTGTATCACACTACGGGTTATCACTATGCTACTAAAAATAGAATTAGTATCACTATCTTACTAAAAATAGAACAGCGGTTTTTCCAATGATTCAAGCAAGTTTTACGCCACTATGCGCGAGAACGTCAAGACGACGTTACGTCATACAAACAAACAAGTAGATCAGACCAATGAACACCAACACCTTAAAACTACATACATTTTCCCGCTGCAATGTATGTCTATGTTAATGATATGTACGAGGTATATAATAAAAGGATCATTACTAGAGTAACGTGTTCTGGAAGTGAGTATCACCTCTCGTAGGTAAATGCCAGATCAGGATCACACTCGAGGCTCCGCCTCTCGTGTGATCCTTGATCTGGCATTTACCTACTCGAGGTGATACCAACTTCCAGAACACGTTACTCTAGTAATAATCCTATTGTATTGCAAACGTGATACAAATTTCAGTTTATATTAGGCATTAATAATAACAAAAAAGTGAATAGTAGACATTTATAAATCTTTGTCAAGAAGATAATTTCATGATGTTGATTATAACAGAAAGCCGTAAAAAAAGAGGCTGTAAAAACTGCCTATTTTGAGATGTTGGCTGAATTTTAACTTTTCAAATGTAACATGCTTACGAACGATTTACCTGTATCGATAAAATAGTAAATAGCAGCGTTCTAGAGCGACAACACAAATCAATAAACTAGAGCGTTTATGAAGCCGTGTCTCCTTCCTGTATACTTACTCCCTGGAACAAGCTACAACAGTATTACACTATGCCCTCGATGTATCATTTGTATGTACATACAAGGGACTCCTAAATGCTAAAATCAAGCGTTTGACCACCACCCCCACCCCAACACCCAAAAAAAACGATTATGCGTCCCAGGGAACCCCAGAATAAAAAAATCATAAAACCCTGTATCCGGCCTGTTTAAAATGTGTGCCAACCAACCATGTCAGTGTTAAACAGCGAATTTTATTATGGTGTCGTCACCGGCCAACATTCGATTTGTCGGGGGATGGGGTGGAGACTAATAGCTAGCATAATATACATGTTACCTGTGTGTTTTATATGCTACTTGAATCAGACTAATCCCATAACAACAGGATTAAGCTGGCAGTGCTATAATCACACTGTCATGGCACCCGATGATTTGTGTTTAGCGCGCAATTTCGTTTAGGCCTACTTTCGCTTTCGGTGAGACTAAAACCCGGTTATATCCCGGATATTTTCCGGTTATATTCCGGTTGAAAGATTGCAGATAGCTTTTAATTGTAACAGCGTGTGAACTGTAATTCTAACTTAAGGATGAAAGTCCTCCCGCCTATTTAACCTGTGAAGAATCACTCAGTTTGGGCTCAAATTTATAGAGTGTTGACAGAAATAATTATTTTTAAAAATGTTTAATATTTTATAAATAAGAACAAATCTACAGTATAGTCAAACACGACCTACCTACAGGACATCTACAGTCCTTGCTACCTATGCCGGAATATATTATAACTGGAATATATTATAACTGTTCAAATAAGATACAGAGTCCTATAGTTGAATCAACACTTCCAGTTTAAAAGCGGGTAGGTATAAAACGCGGACTAACACGCGCGGACTGCGGACCAGTATGGTATAAAATACGGACTGGTATTTTGCGGACCATATACATAGATGGGACATAGGTCATCAGATCTACATACATATACATGTACATATATATCCATGGATGGGACAAATAATACAAAGATTTTGGTCAGCAAATATTACATTTGAAAATAGATTTGCATGAAAATAATTCGTCAATTGCCAAGATATACACATATAATTATATTTTTTCTTTTTTTTTACAAAAAAAATATGATTTTCGGACTTAATGCCGTGAGTATTTAGCCGATAACACTAAATATGATTCAGAAATAGATGAGAGATGGGGATAATTGTTTTAATTTTAACACACCTGATCTTACCTTGAATAAGAACCGTCTGTACAAAATGGCAAGCTGCATTCACGTCAGTGCATTGGTTTGAAGAAATCCAATCCAATAATTTTATCTGTGTTTGACCCAATGGGCCACTCCTAAAAGATGCTAGTGTCACCATCCAATGCTGGTTGTAAATGTCTGACAGAATAATGCAACTATCAGTCACAGACAACCATTTAAATATAAACAAAGGATAGATGACTCTTTTCTTGAGAAGACGTTCTGTGTGATGCAGCCTTTTTGTAGAGTAGATTTCATTTTTGCTTGTCACTGATAAAGCAGTTCCAGTCCTTCCTGGTGTTTCATCTTTGTTCTGGTCCATTGTGTTCTGGTGAATCGTACCACTCTGTCCATAATTATGTCATAAAACAAATACAAACAATTCCTGTTTTTAAATTATACATGTATAATGAGGTATTTTTTACCATAACACAGATATGACTTACAAATCACTATTTGAGTCAAATAAATGAGAACCAGACCATCTGCCATATTTTAAACAATAGGACACCCACCTTTATGGGCACAATATAATCTGGACTTATGAATTGTGTGTAGTGTATATATCTATCTACAGTCTACTTGAGACTGATATAGTGCTGCCACACTGGAATACCACACGTAGTACACCAGGTTTGTGTGTGTTATGTGGGTGGTGTTGGTGGGGGTATTTTTAAACAAAATGAGGAGTGAGTTGGGGGTTTAGTCGAGACTTTTCCTCTGTTTGTCTGAGGAACTTTTCCTTGTTTTTTCAGAGTGGGGGCGGAGAAAAAAATCGGGGGAGGGGGATATTTTGTAGATTTTTCTAGGGGGTAGTCTGAAGAAACGCTTTCCGTGCGCAGCGAGGGTGGGGTGAAGATTTATTTTTTTACTTTCATTAACTCAAAAAGTGTTAGTACAAGGTGAAAGCAATTGTAATCCGAGTTGTCCATAATTAATCATTTAAACTTGCTCAACATCAACTCTCAAACGTGTTCGTACAAAGTTAAAGCAATTGTAATCCGAGTCTTCCAGAAAATACCTGTGTCTCATCCGAAGGACTGGTAAGGTAGGAAATACTTTTGAAATATTTCGGTAATTAACCCAAATTCGGTTCTGGCTGGGATTGAACTTGCGATCCCTGGTTTACTAAGCCGCAATGCTAACCATTACACCACGGCGCTACCTTTGTGAGAAATTACCTGAGTTGTCACTACTGTAGTCGTCTGCAAATAATGTCAATATTTACCTCTGTTACGTCACTGATTTTAACACGCGCTAATTTGCATAATCTTGTGAAAGTTTCCGGCCAACACGATTTAATGTTCATATCGAGTGTTTACAAATAAAAAGGTATACCAATTTATTCGCTCACATATGCCACTAGCGTTGCTTTAACATTGTGCGCTATGCAGTTGTTAACATGTTCAGTATATTCTTGCAGTTATTGACATTTTTGAAATTTACCACGGAAATGACAGCTTCTCTACGAAGCTTCAGTTTCGCATTTTAACGCTTTACATATTCTGCTGCACATATTCTATAGGACTTTGTCAAGGATTCAGAGAGCTTTTCAAATTATTTCTGAAACTCTATTCTAACCAGTCATAACGGAAACGTGGCGTAGAAAACTGTTTTAAAGAAAACAAATCAGAATTTCGAAACTAAAACTCCTAAAATTATGACCAGTGTCTGCGTTAGAACAGCTTAAAGCGCGACAACGACGATTTACCATCAAAATCGAGAAGCATAGATTAGCAATTATCTTTTCTTTTCTTTTTTTTTCTCTCCCGTTACTGTAAAGTTCGCTTACTGCTAGCTGTGCTCGCTACTACATTCGCAATCGTGAATAAACTGAAATCTTATACATTTGTATCTATCTGAAACCGTTTTAAAACTAATAATCCTATGATTTGGTCAATTAAAATGTAGTTGGCAAGCTGGTGCTGCGTGTCGTTTAAATAATACATTCTGAATGTTCCATTTGTTTTAATCATCAATACAGAACGGAGTGTTAGTCATATCTTATAGGTCATTTAAATAAAAAATAAAAATTAACGGCAGCCATATGCTTATCATTTAATCAATCAACATTTGTAATTTCATGTTTATCTGACATTTTTTAGAATTAACGTATTTTAATATCCAATCATTTATTTGCGCGAAACTATTATTTGCATTATCAATTTTATTTCGTCGTTACTTTTTTTCGGGAGACATTCCAGGTAATACTAATTTCCGTCTCTTACTGTTTACAGGGAGTAAGTATATAGGGAGGAGAAACGGGTTCTTAAACGCTCTAGTTTATCGATTTATGTTGTCGCGCTAGAACGCCGCCATTTACTATTTTATCGATACAGGTAAATCGATCGTAAGCGCGTTACATTTGAAAAGTTAAAATTTCAGCCAACATCTCAAATTAAGCAGTTTTTACAGCCTCTTTTTTACGGCTTTCTGTTATAATCAACATCACGAAATTACCTTCTTGACAAAGATAAATATGTCTACTATTCACTTTGTGTTATTATTAATGCCTAATATAACCCATACTTCGTATCTCGTTTACAATAGCTCCACATCATTCTTAATTTGAAAAATTAAAAAGTTCAGCTGATATCTCAAAAGGCACATTTTCAACACCTCTTTTTAGGCTTTGTCTTATAATCAACACCATGAAATTATCTTCTTGACAAAGATAAATATGTCTACTATTTACTTTTTGTTATTATTAATGCCTAAATAACCCGTAGTCTCGTATCTCGTTTGCAATAGCTATACACTGTCACCATTTTTATTTGGCGCAGAGTGGCGCCATCTTTGTTACACGGAACCGTCTGGTAAAATGTGCTTTAATACATGCAAACAAATATACGCTCTGTATCAGAAGTCACAATATGAATAAATAATACTTATGTTTACATTTCGCACCTTTAATGAGTTTGTAAGTGTAATAATTTATAAGAATTTGCTGTTTTGCACACACGCGCGAAACAACCGGCAGTAGTCATTTTCACGCAGTAGTGAAACACAGACGCGACAACATAAAACGGCAAAGTGATCCGTTTCTATCTATCTATCTTCCTTTAATGCCAAACCCCTGCTGGGGACCAGGCATGCGTCGTCATACCGACAAAGACTGTTAGTATTTTAAAAATATATATAAAAGAAATTTAAGAAAAACATTGAAGTTTTTGGATGTTAGGTTTAAAAATAAAAACAAACATTGAATTTATGGTGAGATATGTTCAATTCTGCTGACTGCAGAATTGAACTGTTCTATATTGGGTAATATAGGGATGTCAGGAGCTAATGAATTCCAGTGGAAGACTGTTCTGGGGGAAAAGGAGAATTTGTAGTAGTCAGCGGTTGCGTCAATTAATTTGAAAGCAAGCGAGTGTGAATGTCGGGATTGTCTGTTCGTCAGTGTCATGTAGTCTTCTAGAGGGATAGCTACCAGGTCATTTGTGATCTTGTAACATAGTGAGAGTCGACTGTCGATACGTCTTTGGTCTAGTCTTCTCCACTGTAGGGACTGGAGCATCTCAGTGACACTACTGGTCCGTCTGTAGTCGTGTTTTGCCCAGCGTGCTGCCCGGCGCTGTACGGCCTCGATCTGGTTAATGGCAGTCTCAGTATGAGGTGACCAGATACTTGAGCAGTACTCCAGCTGAGGGCGGACAAGAGTTTTATAGGCCATTGACTTTAGATCTTCAGAATGAACCTTGATGTTTCTCCTTAAAAACCCTAATGTTTGATTTGCTTTTTTGGTGATGTTGTTGATGTGTGTGTTCCATTGTAAGTCCTCTGCAATAGTGAGGCCTAAGTATTTTGCAGAGGAGGTAGACTCAAGTTTAGTGTTATGTAAGTAATAGGTTGTGTCGATGTGTTTCTTTAACCTTGTGATGTGTATAACTTGACATTTTGACGGGTTAAACTCCATGTCCCACTGTTTTTCCCACTGTTCAAGAGTGCATAAGTCTGTCTGTAGTGTTTGTGATTGTTTTTCTTGAGTGATTGCAAGGTATATGGCAGTGTCATCTGCAAATAACCGGACCCGAGAGTTTATCTGGGAGGGAAGATCATTTATGTATGCAAGAAACAGTAGGGGGCCTAGTACGGATCATTGGGGCACTCCAGATGAGACAGATATGCTTGATGACTGGGATCCGTTAACAACTACACACTGTGTGCGGTTGTTGAGAAATGACCTGATCCACGTTAGGGTGGTCCCTCTTATTCCATATTGGGACAGTTTGAGAAGCAGTTTCTCATGGTTGACTTTATCAAATGCTTTGCTGAAGTCAAGTAGTATAAGGTCTACTTGCTTCTTGGAGGTCACTGATTTGTACAGTTCATCCACAAGCATTGTTAGCTGCGTTTCACAAGACCTTTTTTCTCTAAAGCCATGTTGGAGATCATAGAAGATTCCAATATTAGTGAAATGTTTTGTAATGGAGGAGGCGATAACATGTTCAAGGGTTTTACATAGAATACAGGTAAGGGATATTGGACGGTAGTTTGCAGCATTGGACTTATCGCCTTTTTTATATGCCGGGGCTACATTGGCAGTTTTCCATATTAAGGGTAATTCTCCAGTTTTAACAGATTTCTGGAAAATCTTCTGTATGATTGGAGAAATCTCTTTGGCGAGATTTTTCAGTAAGATCGGTCTTATTTGGTCTGGGCCTGCAGCTTTATGAGGGTTTAGGTTTATTAACAATTTTTCTATACCCTTTGTTGCTATCTCTATGTCAGGCATTTTATTTTGTGCCTTACATTCCTGAGGGGAGTTGAGACCTTGATCGCTTAGATTCTGGAGCTTCATATTACAGAGAGATTTCAGGGACAGTGGTGACCTTTGGCTAAATACTGACTGAAACTGTTCATTCAGTATTGTCGCCTTCTTAGTATCATCGGGGTAGCAGATGTTGTCCTTTTTTAGAGGAGCTACACTGGCAGAGTCTTGTTTTGAATGTTTAAGTAATGTATACAGTTTTTTAGTGTTAGGTTTATTAGGTATAGTGGAATTTTGTGGACTGTTTTCTTGATTTTGGTTTACATTAAGTATGTCTTCTAGATATTTTTGGTAAGCTTGTTTAGTTTGTATGCGTGTGATGTGTTTTGTTTTTAAATAGTTTTCCCTATCCTTGGATTTCTTTGTTTTGGCCTGTTTTTTGTACTGTCTATCTCTCTTTCTGTACAACCTAGTGAGTGTTGAGTTAATCCAAGGAAATTTATCTTTAGTTCTTGCAGTTTTTGTTGGGACATATTTACTGCAAGCTGCGTGTAATGCTTGTTTCTTCTCCCTGTATACTTACTCCCTGCTGTTTATCATGGATTTATATGTACACTGGATTTGAAACATGTCGTAAATCCAATTTATCCGCCGAATAATAATTTACCCATGAATACTTGCGCGTACAGGTATGGTATTATGGCGCATGCGCATTGAACTAAGTTACGCACCGTCTTACGAATTGATCAAATGTAAGAAAACCTAGTATACATATCGTTGTTAATTTATTTGTTTTGGGAAAAGTATTTACGATAGCCGGCTATTTCAAAGACGAGTTGAAAGATAATTCTTTATTCTATACAGTGATGTTGGTTTTAACTTTACTAAAAACGAACTAAATAACAAAACTTACGTTCGTTTGACCGTATGCGAAACTGCGACAGTGACGTGACTCGGCAAATTTAAAAAAATATATATTTACATACCGTTTATGATATGAGTATTTAAGCTAGCTGGCTAATTCAAATACGAGCTGAAAGATAATTCTTTATTCTATGCAGTGATGTCTGTTTAAGCTTTACTAGAAACGAACTAAATAAGAACAATTACGTTCGTTTGACCATATGTGAAACTGCGACAGTGACGTGACTCGACAAATTAAATATATATATATATATATATATATCGTTGCTGTATTATTTCTTCTGGGAAAAGTATTTAAACTAGCTGGCTAATTCAAATACAAGCTGAGAGATTATTCTTCATTCTATAAAGTGACCTTAGGTGAAACTGCGACAATGATCATGTGACTCTGCAAATTGTAAATATACATGCATAATGATTTAATTATCAGCGCAGATGTAAGTACATAAGTTCGCTGGCTCATTAGGTAATTCGACTTGATTTTGGCTTCAGTTGCCTTGTCTAATTAAACTATGATGGATTTAGTGGTCTATTGTTCCATATTGCACATCTGGCGCCTTCTAATTAACACCGTTCGATACCGAATATACAGTGCGTTCGACGTGTCTGTTTTTATTACACCCTTCCACCCCTAAGTCAGAGGTGTCATACCGAATATACAAAGTGGTCGTGCGCGATATTTCGGCATATTGTACCCGTAGAAGGGCGGTAACAGATGTAATTCAAAGGGTTGTTTTGTGTTCCAAATAACAGGATGTTGGTGATCGATATAATATTTCTGTTTTATTGCACGCACGTACCCCAAAAGTCAAACGTGTCATACCGAATATCAGGTATCGCATCGTAATACTATTTTTTAACTAACTTAAACAGCAAAATTTGACGAAAACAAAGGCTATACAGAAATCCAAGACCGGCAAGCAACTCTACACAATAATGGCATTACTACGAAATAATTACTTTGAATATCGTAACGTAAATGATTGATTGAATTGGGGTTTTAAGGCGCACCAACACATTACAGGTTATATGGCGCCTAACAGGCATGAACATGCCAGGCTCATCTTCCATGTACATCGAGATAAAATATGGAAAATGGGCCTAGAACCTTCTCACCCTGAACTGCAGAGTTGCTGCAAATTCTATCGTAAAAACTCCATTTACGCTGGAGCCACGTTTATTGTTTTTCTGCCACTGCTCTTAGTGATGTGAGCGAGATGGCACCTGAAACAATGCAGGGGTCATGATGAAGACCTTTAATGAGCATGAACAAAAAATGACAAAATGAATATGAAGGGGGGGGGGGGGGGGGGGGGGGGGGGGTCCTACCCATCTGCATGTGACGGTGTGTTTGCAGTGGTTGTATTCTACCCCGGCAACCACACGGGGATGAAAGTGAAGTTAAATTTTCAAAAAATGTACATTCTCGATTTAAAACCACAAATGGCGAAAACTAGAAAAAGAATTTATAAATTTTCAACCAAATTCAACTGCGTAATTTGCGAACAAAACAAAGGCTATACAGAAATCCAAGACCGGCAAGCAACTCTACACAATAATGGCATTATGAAGGAATAATTATTTGGAATATCGTAACGTAAATGAAAGAGAAGTTTTCAAAAAATGTACATTCTCGATTTCAAGCCGCAAATGGCGAAAACTGTAGAAAAAAGAAAATCAACACGGCTATCGAGCGTATTTTCGCCGCTAAAACCCAAGTTATAGTATGAATTCCATAATTTCTTTCAATAAATTAAAAGCAATACATGCAGATTTAAATAACTTACATGTACCTCGATATTTGAAATAGATCGTGAAGTTGTATGTTAATAATTCTGCTTTATGTCAGCATCAAAATCGATCGCGTCAAAAATAGCCACCACGCACCTGTTACCCTGGCAGGTACCCTGTTGTTTACTGCAGAATAATCAGGGAACCAGCTTATTGACATTCGGCGGATAAATCGGGAATAAACAAGGGGCGTATAGGGTGTTTCAAAGTGTTCCAGTGTACATATAAATCCATGTGTTAATTGGAATATTTTCTCTTGACTCTTTTCGTTTTTTAGAGCAATTTGCTTATAAATGTACGTTTCTGTTTTCTGCATCGTTAGTAAGGTTACTGTTAGTCTCGGCCAGCTAGACCGTATCATGCATATGTCTTACTTGCAGATATCAGTCTGGGCAGATTAGGCCAATTAAAGCCCACTAGCGATTAGTCCAATTTATTCGCGCGTTTTTTTCACGTACATAAAGTTGACGTTTGCGTGACGTCATGTTGTAAATAAACGTACAACGTCAATTGTTGATGCACCAGTTACCATTTTTGACGTCACATGCTGATTCTCAAAAGTTGAAAGTAAGAAATTATTATGAAATTAATTTAGAAATAAGCGTTTTTGAAAGTCTCGTTGAATCTCTCAAAATCTCGCCAAAATCGCCCAAAACGAGAGGGCGATTTTAAACGTCGTAGTTTCCCAAGGCCCTGGTTCTAGATCCGTGTAGCATAGCGTAACGAAGAAATCAGAAGCGGGCCGGGTGACCGAGGCTAGGTTACTGTATTCATAATTTTGATACAGCATCATCAAAAAAACTGACCAATCAGTAACCAGAAATAAGACATTACCAATACATTCTGGTAGGTGATAAACTCGGTCTTTATCCTTGATGTTCAACCAAGTTTACTGTTAAAATTAAGGTATCTACAGTGTGATTCTTTTAAAACCAAGGGGTGTTTCATGCATATTCATGCAAACTGATTCAATATATGTATCTTTTAAAATCAAAATCTTGAGAATTATCATCTTTTTACTCTGCCATAGATTTTTATTTTACTATAGAACCTAAGGATAAAAACTAAGTAACACAAATTTTATCACCTACTGAAAATGAAATAAAATCTCAACATCTCTGTAATCGAAAATTATGAATAGGGGAAAAAACGCTTACATCATTGAAAAATACAACAACAACCTTTCGGTACCCAAGCTGACGTGCACGATTTCAGGACGTTTCGGCACCAAACCATTTCGGCACCTAGACGTTTCGGCACCAAACCATTTCGGACCTAGTCATTTCGGTCCCTAGACGTTTCGGCACCGTTATATATATTTTTTAATGTGGCCAATCACTATGAAATAATTAGTTATTTTAGTGTATTTTAAGGTAGTTAAATAAAGAGAAATTGTATATAGATATAGACATGTAAATATATAGCACTTTTTTTTTTTAAATTGCCAATTACTATGAATTAATTAGTAATTATATCACATATATCAGTAAGGAATATTAAAATGGTAATATTAAAATAAATAACACATGTAACATTGTCCAATTTGATAATTTGACGATAATGAAAAACACAAACTTGATAGAGGCCAACCCAAGGAATATGTTTATGGTATTTCACAATAATGCAATAAGTGGTTTTGGAGGAGATGTTGTTTGAAAATTCCTTAAATTTGACCTAGTTTTAGCCATGGTGGCCATCTTGGATGACTGCCGGCCATGAAAAACACAAATCTGAGAGGGGCCCTCCCAAGTAACATTGTGATGAAGTTTCTTCAAAAGCCTTCAAGTGGTTTCAGAGGAGATGTTGTTTTATAAAATTGCTAACAGATGGACAGACAGACAGATGGACGAAAAGTGATCCCATAAGCTCTACTGGCCCATTAGAGCTAAAAACTAAATGCACACCGCGAGTTTTAAACAAATCAAGATTGCCGTTTGTTAACACTATATAATAGTCATAAAAAAAAAACACACTATATACTTACATCAAATCAATGATTCAAAACAGTGCGTCTGATTTCCGGATTAATCCAACATTAAATACCAACTGCTACAAACTTAATCATCTTTTAATTTCACTTTAAACAATTTAAATTGGTTATAATTACCAATTTGGTAAATAATTGCTTTTTATCGTGAAGTTGTATGTTAATAATTCTGCTTTATGTCAGCATCAAAATCGATCGCGTCAAAAATAGCCACCACGCACCTGTTACCCTGGCAGGTACCCTGTTGTTTACTGCAGAATAATCAGGGAACCAGCTTATTGACATTCGGCGGATAAATCGGGAATAAACAAGGGGCGTATAGGGTGTTTCAAAGTGTTCCAGTGTACATATAAATCCATGTGTTTATTGGAATATTTTCTCTTGACTCTTTTCGTTTTTTAGAGCAATTTGCTTATAAATGTACGTTTCTGTTTTCTGCATCGTTAATTAGGTTACTGTTAGTCTCGGCCAGCTAGACCGTATCATGCATATGTCTTACTTGCAGATATCAGTCTGGGCAGATTAGGCCAATTAAAGCAATAAGTTTTAGCCATGGTGGCCATCTTGGATGACTGCCGGCCATGAAAAACACAAATCTGAGAGGGGCCCTCCCAAGTAACATTGTGATGAAGTTTCTTCAAAAGCCTTCAAGTGGTTTCAGAGGAGATGTTGTTTTATAAAATTGCTAACAGATGGACAGACAGACAGATGGACGAAAAGTGATCCCATAAGCTCTACTGGCCCATTAGAGCTAAAAACTAAATGCACACCGCGAGTTTTAAACAAATCAAGATTGCCGTTTGTTAACACTATATAATAGTCATAAAAAAAACAACACACTATATACTTACATCAAATCAATGATTCAAAACAGTGCGTCTGATTTCCGGATTAATCAAACATTAAATACCAACTGCTACAAACTTAATCATCTTTTAATTTCACTTTAAACAATTTAAATTGGTTATAATTACCAATTTGGTAAATAATTGCTTTTTATTATTTCGGATTTACTATGATCTCTATAATCAATGATAATTGCTACAAACAAACAATAAAAGTCGTAATTGAATATTCTGTTTGGTCTCATTACAGACCATGATCTCATGTTAACAAGAGCATCAAGAATTGCAGGACAATCCATAATCCCCCACCGGCCCAGACAAACATTTTCCAGACATTTTCTATGATGGAGGTAAAAGTTCAAGGTCACAATGACCTTAATTTGGAACGCGACACACCGCTATCCCAAGATGTATTCACATACCAAGTTTGGTATCTCTAAGTGTTATAGTATTGAAAATACGGTCCGGACAAGCATTTTCTATGACAGAGGTCACAGGTCAAGGTCAAGATGACCTTATTTTGGTACGCGACACACCGCTATCCCAAGACGTATTCACATACAAATTTTGTTATCTCTAAGTGTTATAGTATTGAAAATACGGTCCGGACAAGCATTTTGTATGACAGAGGTCACATGTCAAGGTCAAGATGACCTTATTTTGGTACGCGACACACCGCTATCCCAAAATGTATTCACATACCAAGTTTGGTATCTCTAAGTGTTATAGTATTGAAAATACGATCCGGACAAGCATTTTATATGCATTTTCTATGACAGAGGTCACGGGTCAAGGTCACAATGACCTTATTTTGGTACGCGACACACCGCTATCCCAAGATGTATTCACATACCAAATTTGGTATCTCTAAGTGTTAAAGTATTGAAAAAACAGTCCGGACAAGCATTTTGTATGACAGAGGTCACAGGTCAAGGTCACTGTGACCTTATTTTGGTATGTGACACACCCCTATCCCAAGATGTATTCAAATATCAAGTTTGGTATCTCTAAGTGTTATAGTAATGAAAATACGGTTGGGACAAGCATTTTCTATGACAGAGGTCACAGGTTAAGGTCAGTGACCTTTTTTGGTACGCGACACACCGCTATCCCAAGATGTATCCACATACAAAGTTTGGTATCTCAAAGTCTTATAGTATTGAAAATATGGCCCGGACAAGCATTTCGGAAGGACGGATGGACGGAAGGACGGGCAGGGTGCAAACACTAATAAACTATACAACTATACAAAAACATATCAGAATACCTTAAATTTAAATTACTTGTAAAATCAATGCAAATTTTTAAACGCACAATTCTATTTTTATTTGATAAAATAGTAACTAATAAAATAATAAAGTATACATATATTTAAAGCAGTACAGTAATAAATAGTTGATTCATGTACACTGACGAGATATGAAAACGCAACAACGGGTTTGTAGGAGTATATTAGAGAAAATTATTACATAACACTCATAAATGGGGTATCAAATTAATCAGTGACTCTTCAACAATACATGTGTAAAAACAAAATGATGATTCCACCAACCGATATTACGTAATCACTGTTTATTCCACATCAGTCAGTTTAAATGGTCAGTACCGGGTATGGCCCCCATTCCTCCTGATCACTTCCTGAAGCCGTGAACGCATTGAACGACAAAGATTCCTATAAACCCGACGTGGAATGCGTCCCCACTCATAAATCAGTGCATTCGTTAACTCCTGGACGTTTCTTGGAGGATTAGGACGTTGACGCACCCGACGTCCTTACTCATTCCAGAGATGCTCTATAGGGTTCATTACGTCGACGGTACACGCGTACTCTGCCATCTGCATTGAATAAATTGAATCTAGATTCATCCGAAAACAAAACCATATTCCAGTTCACATTATTAATGTTTGCACGTGCCCATTTCAGTCGTTGACGTCGATGATGTACGGTAAGTACGGGAACTTTAGCTGGCCGCCGGCACCTTATTCCGTAATCACGCAATCGTTTAGCCACTGTGTTTCGATTGATAGGGAGACCCCTTGTCCCAACGACTATATTCGCAGTTGATGTCGCCGTAAGTTTACGATTACGTAGATGACGTTGACGAATGTAAACGTCCTGACGTGGCGTCGTAACTGGCATCGCCCCAGGTCGAGGACGGTCCGACACGGTACCGGTAAGATTGTATCGCTGAAGCAACCGCGAAATCGCCGATCGGTTGACGTTAAAACGTCTAGCGACTTCCGTTTGCGTAATTCCAATTTCCAAAAGTCCCAAAATCCGATTTCGGTCTGCGTTATTTAACCGTGGCATCTCTCGAATTTAAAATTATCCAACAATTTATTGAAATTATGATTTGTAGGTGTGTTACACATGTACTGAAATAAAATTTCAATCGATTTGACCACATGGTAAATGTGCACGGGACGCACGAGGAAAACGAAGCGGACCTAGCTATTGTGATTTTACGGTATAATGGGCTGATTAAATTCAGTCAAAATGGATCAAGTGTATCGAGCTATGTATGTGTTCAAAATGTTAAGGCTATGCCATTCTTAATGAAAAACATATTTAGACATTTGTTTGTTGCGTTTTCATATCTCGTCAGTGTACTAATCTTTTGATAGCATGAAAAACTGTCAGCAGACATCGGTAAAATCATTAGCAATATTCAAAAGCATATAACTTTGTCATTTATGGACGGATCTTAGTCATCTTTAGATCTAAATAAAGTGCATAACATTATAAACAAACATATTATCAGTAAAGTATTTCAAAACAATATTTTGGGGATCAGGTGGTCCGAACCAAAATATCGCGGCTAAAAAATATGATTTCACATGTATATTCACATGTATATATACAGCAACTTATAACTTTGCCAATTTTTACACGATTTAAATTATCCTTACAGTTTTAGAAAGAAGTTATCTTCAGCTAAATAAATATATAAAGTTATTACAGATCAAACTGTATCAAATAATTCCGAGAGGGGGCCAGGTGTTTTTAGCAATCAAAATAAGGCAATTTTATGATTCTGATGGGTATGTGCATGTGTTGTATTCATTAACTCGCTTATTTTGAATCAAAATTTAAATACCTTTACTGTTTTAGAAAGTGCATGTTCTGAACTTTCCAATGATATGTAGTACTATAATATCTATAAAATACTAAAAAAGTTATTCTGGTGGCAACGTAGTCCTTTTTTTTACCCCAAATATAGCAGGGGGCTGACAAGTAAACTTGTCCGTTTTAATACACAAACTTTGTCCGGACTTAAAAGTTTTGCTGAACCCCTGGCCGAATTTCAACGAAACTTGGCAAGGATATTCAGTATCAAGCCTTGATGTGGATATTGTCAACGTGTTGAAAGAATTTAGGCAGAGTTATGGCCCCTTAAATATTTTACTACACAAAATTTGCCCAGACTAGTTCTCCTGAACCCTGGCCGGATTTCAGGGAAACGTTGCAGGGATGATCAGTACCAAGCCTAGTTGTGCATATCATCAGCGCATTCCGGTTGAAAAACTTTTGACAGAGTTATGGCCCTTTACAGGTTTTAATACACAAACTTTGTCTGGACTAGTGCTGCTGAACCCATGGCCGAATTTCAACGAAACTTGGCAAGGATGATCAGTATCAAGCCTAGTTGTGCATATCATCGCTGCGTTCCGGTTGAATGATTTTTGACAGAATTATGATGATGCCTTATACACAACTTTATCCGGACTAGTTTTCCCAAACCTCTGGTTGGATTTCAGTGAAACTTGGCAGGAATGATCAGTACCAAGCCTAGTTGTCGTTGTCGTGTTCCGGTTGAATGACAGTTGGAGATTTGGCTCTTTAAAACGTTTTAATACACAAACTTTGTCCATTGTCCATGACTATTTCTCCTCAACCACCACTCGGCTTTCAACCAAACTTGGTTGCGTATATCATTGTCTTGTTCCGGTTGATTTTTGGTGGAGTTATGGCCCTTTAAAGGTTTTAATACATGTATAAGCTTTGTCCAGACTACTTCTCCTGATCCGCTGTCTAGATTTCCATGTAAGGGATGACCATTACCAAGCCTAGTTGCACATGTCTTCGTCGTGATCTAGTTCAATAATTTTTTGGCAGATTTATGGCCCTTTCTCCTGTATTGTTTGTTTGTTTGTTTGTATCGTGTTTTACGTCATTTCCAACACATGCAAGGTTATATATGACGGTCGATTTTTTGTGGTGGAGGCAGACCACCCACTTTTCCTGGGTAGAACCAGTACTGTACACATCCCGTCATCCGTAAGAATCGACACTTCCTCACTTACAAGTCGAGCTCCCAGTTGGATTCGAACCCGCAGCGGCGAGAGGCGAAGGTTTACAACGCAACGTCGTTAACCTTTCTCCTGTAGGGGAGACGTCTGTTTTTACTAAAAACAACCCCTAGTTCTAATTTAGTATGATTATTTAAGGACTCAAGGCACAATTATATAAAATGGGTTTTGACCGCCTGCATAAAGGGTCTCTCTACAGGCGGTCAAAACCTATTTTATACAATTGTTGTGCCTCGAGAACCTAACTAACCATACCAAATTAGAACCAGGCCGCTTGTTTAAATTGTTAGCATGGGTCAAGGGTTTAGGTGTTGTTTTGTGTATTATTTTTTTTGCAATGTTTTAAAAGTAGTACTGATGGGAATTTTATGATGACAACCCTTGATATAAGAGCCGTTTTAGCCAGTCGAGCGTCCACAGGCCCTCTTGGGCTCTTGCTTCTTGTTATTTTTTCCCTATGTTTTTGTCTAAGTATGTATGGCTCTATTCACCCGTAAAATATATTTGTATTTTATACTAACTGAATATAAATTGAGATATAAAAAGAAACATATTTATAGGCAAGTATAAACACAGTCATGGGTTTTTTCATATCACACCCTATATCAGGCCCTCGACCATATCAGTGCTCAAGCTGATATGGCGTTTTAGGCCTGATATGAAAATACCCATTTAATATTCTCTATTTATTAAACGAGTTGGATAAAAAAAAAGTATGAAAGGAGAAATTTGGAAATCGTCGAACATGTTAAATAATATCTGTAAATACAGGGCTCAGCGATCTCCAAAGATCGGAATGAATAACAGTTCTGATTGCAAGCACCGGGAGACGTTATATGATACGAGGTTGTGTTGAGCACCATATCAAGTTTATCCGAGTTCAATAAAAAATATATTAAAAGGCATAAATGTGAGATTCTATTGATCACAACTCATTTGCCACATAACGTACATGTATTAATGTAGCTAATGTGATGTTTTATGTTGCTTCAGTCGTACGTTTCATGTGATGACGTCTTATGTATGTTGCTTCAGTCGTATGTTTCATGTGATGACGTCTTATGTTGCTTCATTCGTATGTTTCATGTGATGACGTCTTATGTTGCTTCAGTCGTATGTTTCATGTGATGACGTCTTATGTTGCTTCAGTCGTACGTTTCATGTGATGTCTTATGTTGCTAGTCGTACATTTCATGTGATGACGTCTTATGTTGCTTCAGTCGTACGTTTCATGTGATGACGTCTTATGTTGCTTCATTCGTATGTTTCATGTGATGACGTCTTATGTTGCTTCAGTCGTATGTTTCATGTGATGACGTCTTATGTTGCTTCAGTCGTATGTTTCATGTGATGACGTCTTATGTTACTTCAGTCGTATGTTTCATGTGATGACATCTTATGTTGCTTCAATCGTATGTTTCATGTGATGACGTCTTATGTTGCTTCAGTCGTATGTTTCATGTGATGATGTCTTATGTTGCTTCAGTCGTATGTTTCATGTTATGACGTCTTATGTTGCTTCAATCGTTTGTTTCATGTGATGACGTCTTATGTTGCTTCAGTCGTATGTTTCATGTGATGACGTCTTATGTTGCTTCAGTTGTATGTTTCATGTGATAACGTCTTATGTTGCTTCAGTCGTATGTTTCATGTGATGACGTCTTATGTTGCTTCAGTTGTATGTTTCATGTGATGATGTCTGATGTTGTTTCAGACTTCTTCTCCATACGCATGATATGACACAGGACACATGAACTGCCTCTTCAATTTCTTTATCTATTATATTTAACAGTTAGGGATATCGACGAGGCAATTCCGATAGCAAAACAAGCTGAACAGAAAAGCCCGAGATACAATTCAGCCATCATTTGCATATTTATTACACTATCGTATAATCCGTAATAACCACGCACCCCCCACTCCCCATCCACCTTTTTCCCCCAGAAACTTACCAAAAGACACAAGTTAATCTGTTTCATTCACGATGGATAACACTAAATCACTAGAAAATTTATAATCTGATGCATTAGTTGATTGATTGACAAGCCGACTTTGTTTTCTTGAAAAAGAAAATCATTAAATAATGTCCGATTTAAAAGTTAAATTATGTGTTTTTGGTCTCAAATAAACGCTCCCCTTTTCAAAAATGTTACGCCCCGGGGGTGGGGGTGTTATTAGGGAATATACGGTATTATGATATTTATGTTATGGTTTTATTAGCTCTACTGGCCAAAGGCCAGCAGAGCTTATGGGATGCCGAGTTGTCCGTCCATCGTCCGTCGTCGGCATCGGCGTTAACTTTTACTTCGTCAAGACGATAGGGCCTTCATTTTTCATCCGATCTTTACCATACTTTAAAATGTTCTTAATATCAATGAAAGCTCTTTACCAAACTTTACCAGATTCTTTAGTTATGGCCCTTGATTTAGTTAAAAAGCTGTTTTTTAATGGCAGTCACTCGCTTCATTGATGTTATAAGAGCCGTGTTAGCCAGTAGAGCGTCCACAGGCCCTCTTGGGCCTCTTGTTACACTTCCACATCGAGATAAATCAGTATACTCTACAACAGTATCACAACAGCTTTATACATGTTACAGTATATATTAAATATTCCGACAAATTTCACCTCACCGTCTCTGACATACAAAGAGTGGTGCAAGAGTGTGAACAACTAACAGTTAACTGGGACGAAGCAGACACACAAGTCTGGCCTTCATAAACATGATAGAGGCCAACCCAAGAAACATGTTTCCTATATATAACTCTATGTAAACTTTGGGTTATCGTGGCGGCCATTTTGAATATTTGACGACAACGAAAAACACACACTTGATAGAGGCCAACAACAGGAACATGTATATAATATTTAACTAGAATGGAATAAGTGGTAATATTTCGTTTGAAAAATGTCCTTAAATTTGACCTAGGTTCAGCCATGATGGCCATCATGGATGACTGGAGGCCCCAAAAACACAAATCTGAAGGGGACTAACCCAAAGATCATTGTGATTAAGTTTCATCAAAATCCTTCAAGCGGTTTCAGAGATGTCATTTTTAACGTTTTCCTATATAACTCTATGTAAACTTTGGGTTTCTGTGGCGGCCATTTTGATTATTCGACGATAACGAAACAAACACAAACTTGATAGAGGCTAACCCAAGGAACATGTCTATGATATTTCACAAGAATGGAATAAGTGGTTTCGGAGGAGATATTGTTTGAAATTTCCTTAAATTTGACCTAATTTTAGCCATGGCGGCCATCTTGGATTACTGGCAGCCGCGAAAAACTAAATTCTTAGGGGGACTATCCTAAAGATCATTGTAATGAAGTTTCATCAAAATCCTTCAAGCGGTTTCAGAAAAGATGTTATTTTTAACCTTTTCCTATATAACTCTATGTAAACTTTGGGTTGCCGTGGTGGCCATTTTGATTATTCGACGATAAAGAAAAACACAAACTTGATAGCGGCCAACCCAAGGAACATGTATATGATATTTCACAAGAATGGAATAAGTGGTTTTGGAGATGTCGTTTGAAATTTCCTTAAATTTGACCTAGTTTTAGCCATGGTGGCCATCTTGGATGACTGGCAGCCGCAAAAAACACAAACTTGAGAGGGACTATCCAAAAGATCATTGTGTTTTAAGTTTCATCAAAATCCTTCAAGCGGTTTCAGAGAAGATGTCATTTTTAATGTTTTCCTATATAACTCTTATGTAAACTTTGAGTCGACGTGACGGCCATTTTGATTATTCGACGATAACAAAAAACACATACTTGATAGAGGCCAACCCAAGGAATATGTTTATGGTATTTCACAATAATGGAATAAGTGTTTTCAGAAATGTCGTTTGAAAATTCCTTATATTTGACCTTGTTTTAGACATAGCGGCCATCTTGGATGACTGACAGCCGCAAAAAACACAAACTTGAGAGGGACTATCCCAAAGATCATTGTGATTTAAGTTTCATCAAAATCCTTCAAGTGGTTTCAGAGAAGATGTCATTTTTAATGTTTTCCTATATCTCTATGTAAACTTTGGGTTGCTGTGGCGGCCATGTCGATTATTCGAAGATAACGAAAAACACAAACTTGATAGAGGCCAGATCGTTGTAATGAAGTTTCATCAAATCCTTCAAGCGGTTTCAAAGAAGATGTCATTTTTAGCCTTTTTCTATATAAGTCTATGTAAACTTTGAGTCGCCGTGGCGGCCATTTTGATTATTCGACGATAACGAAAAACACAAACTTGATAGAGGTCAACCCAACGAACATGTTTATGGTATTTCACAATAATGGAACAAGTGGTTTCGTCGGAGATGTCGTTTGAAAATTCCTTAAATTTGATCTAGTTTTAGCCATGGCGGCTATCTTGGATGACTGGCGGCCATGCAAAACACAAATCTGAGAGGGGTCCTCCCAAGTAACATTGTCATGAAGTTTCATCAAAATCCTTCTAGCGGTTTCAGAGGAGATGTCGATCTTATAAAATTGCTAACAGACCGACGGACGGACAGACGGATGAAAAAGTGATCCCATAAGCTCGCCTGGCCTGTAGAGCTAAAAACAAAACAAATGTCGATCAAATTTAATCTTAACATTTATTTGATATTAATCAAACATTTATTTGATATTACTCAATAACCAATAATATGGCCATCAACAATTACAGATTAAATCAGCATTTAATTAAATAGCGTTTATTTAAAATATGTATAAAACCACAGATCTAATTACAAACAGATTGGAAACTTCCTATCTAAACCAAAATATCATGTGGCTCCTTAACTTTTCCCTCAAAATTTCATTGATTTTGATGAGAATACATTCAAAAGATTCATAATGAATAGCAAAATGGGATTATACTAATTTTTTTTTCAAAATAAGAAACTGTATAAAAAGCTGTTAAAGTTAAAACATATTGCAACTGACATAGTGAAACTAAAACATATCATCATTTTTGGTTTGTCCCTTAAAAACCAAGCAATTGACATAGTGAAACTAAAACATATCATCATCTTTGGTTTGTCCCTTAAAAACCAAGCAATTGACATAGTGAAACTAAAACATATCATCATTTTTGGTTTGTCCCTTAAAAACCAAGCAATTGACATAGTGAAACTTTCCTTCAAACTCCATTTTTGCTTAAGATGTTGAAGTAAGGAAAATACCATCATTTATAGAAAGAGAAATAAATTTGTGATGGGTTTTGACATCAATGAAACGTATATGCATTAAAGTCGGGCAATCTTTTGTGAAATTTCCGAAGTGCCACCTGAAATTTACATTTTACAGATTCCTATATTTTTGTTCTTAGGTCTGTGCAAGGATTTGTCAATAAGAGGATAAGAAAATGGGTCAAATTATATAGGGCGAAAAAAGGAAGTCTTGCAAATTCTCGGACAGAAATCCCGAGATCGGGTCACGTGACAGTCATCGTCTTCAACCGCCATTTTGGAAAATATTGAATACAACGCTGGGTAGATTTATGTCGATAAACAGCAAGATAACGCTTTATATGAGCATTATTATCGAGTAAGTATTAGTTTAATATGATGTATTTTAATGAGGAAGTGTTTATTTTCCAAATGTTTTTCGTTGGTAGTGTAATTTTATGTTGATAATTGCTAATGCAATTCTCCCGATTCTCGGCAGTGTGATGTTGGCGGGTGGGGTAATCGTATTTTTAGGAAAATTGATATAAAACATGTTTTCCATTGGAGAAAATACGTTTTTGATTATAAATGTATTCGTTATACGACATGGTTATTAAAATTTAATAAATTACATATTGATATCGATACCATTCCGTTTTTTTTTTTTTTCTGATTTAAATTTCACTTTTCACTTTGAGTTTGAAGCCAAAAAAAACACGATGTTACCTCCTTTTTAATAGGAAGGCACAAAATCATGTTCTATTTTTAAAAAATACACATATTTGTGTTTTTATATAATTTTCATATTGCATGGTAACCTTTATTTTGTCCAAAGTATTTTTTTTCTTTTTTTCTCCGATTACAAATGGGCAGTATATTTCTTGGTTATAATTTACTTTGAGAATATAGAAACACTAGTGTGTTACTGCCTTTTAAATAGAAAGGCATAAAATCATATTATTTTATAAAAAAATACACATATTTGTGTTCTTATATAATTTTTATACTGCATGGTTAACTTTATTTCATACCAAGCATTATAAAAAAAAAAGAATTATAGCTTTCAAATGGGCATATATTTCTTGTTATAATTCGCTTTGAACGTTTTAAAACAAAATTTAGAAACACTAGTGTGTTAGTGCCTTTTTAATAGAAAGGTATAAAATCATGTTATTTTCTAAAAAAATACACATATTTGTGTTCTTATATAATTTTTATTGACATTTCTTCTATCAGGATCCTTTAGAGCAACATTTCGTCAAAGAGGTGGCTCAAATGACAACCCCTCTGTGTACGCAATAGGATGACCACTCTGAGGATAGTTAACGTGCAGGCTCTACCAACAAAGCGTGGCAATGGGGAATAGACAACAACTTCATAGATCATACAAAGTTACCTCGCAAACAGTGATCAATGGAACAATAGTGTGCATTAATGTGGTTTAAGTAACATTATGTTTAGGTCGAAATTAGTATCAGCTTCTCCGCGTTTATTTGTGTAGATATTTGCCTTTTTTTTTTTAATATAAAAACTCCTAAATGTTTGTTCATTAATGCAGAACAATGATAACTTTTACAGTTCAAATTGTAAGAATGTTAGATATTTTAAACACTGTATTGTATGTTTAGTCAGTTTAAAGTTCAAATGAATTTCAAAAGAATTCTGGCATTTTAATTGATGTATAGCCAAAATGCAGAGCCAGGCATATGATTTATTATAGAAGAGATCCTTTTATTTAATTCGGGAAGGTTAACTTCTTGCCATACCTACAACTGCTTGCCACCGTCCTTATTAACATATACACGTTTAGTATAACTTAAAAGAATTTTGTTTCAACAGGGAACTAGGAAACAGTGTTGAAATATTGAAAAACATTTTAATAAGATCCTTTCTAGATACATTTGTCTTTACAATTAAAATAATATTATGCTGCAAAGAAAATTTACATAATGTGTAAAATAGTAGCATTACAATAGTTAAATTGTTCAATAAAACGAAATATATGAGAGACATCCTTGTACTAGTATTTCATAAGAACATTTTTCAAATTTGAACCATATATTGAAATGTTTTGGATTTTGTTTTGCACTGTATGTGTAATTTCTTGTTTATGTTAATTTAATTCAAACTCTTTATTACCGTATGTTTTGTTTACATAAATGACTCAAATAAAAAGCTATGAATTTCTGAATCTTGTCTTGTTATTGTTTAGCTTGCGGAGCATCTATTTGAATAGTTGCTTCAGGTATGGCACTCTGCATGTAGTATGGGACAATACCGGATTTTATGACCTAGTGTTGTTACCACCGAAATACAAGACACCAGCTCAAATGAGCTGCATATACGGCTTGTGTTTTATGGCATTACCACAGCAATATAGAATGGATCTCAATACCCGGTTTTATGACATGGTGTTGTTATTAACAAAAGATAAGGCGGCAGCTTGCTTAAATGAGCTGCATATTTGGCATGTGTTTTATGGCACTACCACAGCAATATAGCATGAGTCTCAATACCCAGTTTTATGACATTGTGTTTTGAGAAAAGATAAGGAACCCGCTCAAATAGGGTGCATATTCGGTATATATTTTATGACACTCACAGCAACAAGACACTAGTGCCATAGGGCGACCATAAATATATACACACAATTCAAACGTCCGGGGAATGGGATCAGGGTTGGGAGGTTTTGATAAAGCACGCACGCACACACAAACCAATTTAAAGAAAATGTATGTATGATTAGTGGCATGCATAGCATGGACATTTATAAACATATATGACCCTATTATAATCGTAAATGAGACGGTATTGTCCAATAAAATACATTAAGAAAATCTTCAGGAGCTGCACTCGTCATAATCATGTTTGGCATCCTATTTTTTTTTTGTATGGTACTATGAAAAACGCTGGTTGTATTGTACTTACCTTTAATAGTTTGCTTGTCATGTTTGCTGCGCATGTGACCCCTTATTCCAGATATATAACTATTGTCACACTGATCACAAAAATATATCTTCGACTTTGTTGGTTTTGACAGTTTAGGAGTCGGCTTATTACTCATATCTACACCATTATCACACAGTTCATCATCAGAGACCTTATTAACTCGCCTAATAAAGCTTCAAGATCTAGATCATCAAAATTAATAAAATCTTCTTTTCCGTAAGACATGTTCATGTACCAAATGGTAAATATGTACAAGCGTTTTTTTTAAAATCAATTCAATCGATTGATTAATTGAATTTTTTTAAATAAAGCATTGATTAAAATAACAGTTTAAGCAGCAAACTATAATTATGCATTAATTCTTCATGGCCTTTTAACAAGTCGCGGGACATATCAAAAGAATCAGCCGACACCGCGCTTTAAACTCAAAACAAGAGGCCCAAGAGGGCCTGTGGACGCTCTACTGGCTAACGTGGCTCTTATAACATCAATGAATCGAGAGACTGCCATTATGTTTTTTTGAAAGTTTTGGGCAAAATACAGCTTATCAACTAAATCAAGGGCCATAACTAAAGAATCTGGTAAAGTTTGGTAAAGATCAGATGAAAAATGAAGGCCCTACCATATTAACGAGGCAAAATATAGCATTTTTAACTAAATCAAGAGCCATAACTCCTCTGTTACTGGTCCGACTGGTCCAACACAGAGCTAAAAAAAAATTTTAAAAAATTTTAAAAAAATAAATAAATAGAAAATTAAACCAAAAAAATAAATAAAATAAAAATAATTATAATACAAAAAAAAAGGAAATCATAAAATCTGGTAAAGTTTGGCAAAGATCAGATGCAAAATGAAGGCCCTATCATAAGACGAGGCAAATTATAGCATTTTTAACAAAATCAAGGGCCATAACTCAGCTGTTACTGGTCCGATCTGTCCGGTTTTCGAACTTGACCTCGCTTTTATTGACATTAACAATCTGATAAAGTTTGGTAAAGATCGGATAAAAATAAAGTCTTAACGAGGCAAAATATAGCATTTTGAACTAAACCAAGGGTCATAACCCCGCTGTTACTGGTCCGATATGAATGGTTTTTGAACTTGTCTGAGATTTCATTGATATTAACAATCTGATAAAGTTTGGTAAAGATCGGATGAACAATGAAGCCCATATCTTAACGAGGCAAAATATAGCATTTTTAACTAAATCAAGGCCAATAACTCTGTTGTTAATAGTCCGATCTAGCTGGTTTTCGAACTTGTCTGAGCTTTCATTGATATTAACAATCTTTGCAAGTTTGGTAAAGATCAAATAATAAATGAAGGTGCTAGAGTGTTTACAAGGCTTAATATGGCATTTTTCAGCAAAACAAGGGCCATAACTCCGGTGAAATTATTCCGATCTGTCTGGTTTTCGAACTTGTCCGAGCTTTCATTGATATTAACAACCTGTTAAAGTTTGGTAAAGATCGGATGAAAAATGAAGGCCCTAGAGTGGTAACAAGACAAAAGTTAACGGCGGACGACGGACAACTCGCCATCCCATAAGCGCTGCTGGCCCATGGCCAGTAGAGCTAAAAATAAAGGATAATTTCGCTAATTAATTACCATACACAGGGAGTACGTTATAGGGAGGATAAACGGGCTCGTTTTGCCGATTTATGTTGTCGCGCATGTGTTTCACTACTGCGTGAAAATGACTATTTCCGGTTGTTTTCGCGAGTGTGTGAAAAACAGCAAATTCTTATAAATTATTACACTTACAAACTAAATAAAGGTGCTAAATGTAAACATAAGTATTATTTATTTACATTGTGTCCTCTGATACAGAGCGTGTATTTGTTTGCATGTTTAAAAGCACATTTTACCAGACGGTTCCGTGTAACAAAGATGGCGCCACTCTGCGCCAAATAAAAAATGGTGACAGTGTATAGCTATTGCAAACGAGATACGAGACTACGGGTTATTTAGGCATTAATAATAACAAAAAGTGAATAGTAAACATATTTATCTTTGTAAAGAAGGTAATTTCATGGTGGTGATTATAAGACAAAGCCTAAAAAGAGGTGATGAAAATGTGCCTTTTGAGATATCAGCTAAATTTTTAATTTTATAGAATTAAAAATGGTGTGAAGCTATTGCAAACGAGATACGAAGTATGGGTTATATTAGGCATTAATATTAACTAAAAGTGAATACTAGACATATTTATCTTTGTCAATAATGTAATTTCGTGATGTTGATTATAACAGAAAGCCGTAAAAAGGGGCAGTAAAAACTGCCTAATTTGAGATGTTGGCTGAAATTTTAACTTTTCAAATGTAACGCGCTTACGATCGATTTACCTGTATCGATAAAATAGTAAATGGCGGCGTTCTAGCGTGACAACATAAATCGATAAACTAGAGCGTTTATGAACCCGTTTCTTCTCCCTCTAACGTACTCCCTGCCATACATTTGCACAAACAAGATGCTTTTTTTTTTTTAAATTCAATTGGTCTAATTGCAATACGGTTAAAATCGTTACAAAAGAAGAAAACAAATATCCACCGACACCGCGTCACACAATGTTAGTTTACCTAGCGAAAACAATACAATTAATATTAATGATTTACGCCTTGTCATCCAAACACTTCAAGAATTATAAAACAAAATGTCCGATAATTATTGGTATTTAAAATATTTTATTACAGCAAGAAATAATTACATATTTAGAGCATAGGATCGTCACCATTTCCGCGGTAATCAGAGTATCACCTTGTTTTTATACATTTTATTAACACCATTTTCAAACTAGTCTCCGTGTTCGTGACACAACCCGGAGCATTACCTATACATGGATTATTTACTCTCTCAGATTCTCGATCACAATTATTTCTAAATAATTAACACACACACAATACAGCAAGGTGATTCAACCAAAAATACACCGCGAGTCTTTTGTTTATAATATATTATAAGGACAAGGTCAATACAGAACCCGTTTATATAAACGTCTATCTACAGTCCCTGGTCAATACAAAGACAGTGCACGTTGGAAAATGCCAATAATGAATTATGATAGAATTTCCAGAATAGGAATATAATATCATAGATTTATACAGGGTCCGTATATTATATTATTTTATGCGTTCGATAAATTTGTGTATTTGTCAAAACCCAGTACCAGCTAACTGTTATTGAAATACATATTCAGCAATTAGCCGTCATAATTCCCGAGTGCTTTATGCAATTAGGGATTTTTCTATTGACTATGTAATACAGTAATTAACAAGCCGCCAGTTAAAAAGAAGCTACATTTCTCACGTAATATATGACATAAACACAGCAGTAGCACCAAACTGGTTTTATGTCGAAACGTACAGGTAAGCTCGCCGCGTTATCGTTATCGATCGGACCCGTCTTTTCGGAAAGACCCGCCATACGATAGATGCTGAAATCTCGTACATTCTACGCAAGAGTCTACGAGATTTCATCATATTTTCCTATCCTCTTATTGACAAATCCTTGGTCTGTGATAAAACTAACACTAAGCTACTACTGTTGTCAGTATATCATTCTATATGTCTACTAGAGCATCACAACGATGTCATGCATGTTATAAATTATAGAGTGAGGCAATTTTACAGCTTGGATTTCACCCAAATGTCTCACAGTTAAAAACAAGAGGGCCATGATGGCCCTATATCGCTCACCTGGGTAAATTTGAACCATTACAAGAGGACCAAGATGGCCCTAAAGCGAACACCTTAGTACTGGCACATTATCGAACTTCTTCGAAATCTTATGGTCATATACAATCTGTGCAAGTTTGGTTAAGATTGTTCAAGAAATGTGGGCTCTGTTGTGTATAACAACATTGATATAGGCTGTTTAAGACCCTGACAAAGTTTGGTAAAGATCAAATACAAAATGAAGGTGCTAGAGAGTAACACCTTGGCCAGAGCCAAATGTGAGCCCAGGGCTACAAGCAATATACGAGAGATGTGTGCCTTGTGGTTTTAGAGAAGAAGATTTTTTAAGTTTTTCCCTATACAAGTCTATGTAAAATGTGACCCCTGGGGCGGGGTCAAATGTGAATCCAGGGTCACCATTTGAACAAACTTGGTAAAGGACCATAAGAGTATAGTAAATGCAAAATATTAAACCTCTGGCTCTTGTAGTTACAGAGAAGAAGACTTTAATGTGTTTCCTATATACGTCTGTGTAAAACTGTGACCCTCGGAGTGGGGTCAAATTTTACCCCAGTGTCACCATTTGAACAAACTTTTTCGAGGACCATAATCTTATAGTAAATGCAAAATATTAAACCTCTGGCTCTTGCAGTTTCAGAGAATTTTTTTCCCCTATATATATGTCTATATAAAACTGTGACCCCTGGGGCGCGGCCAAGTTTGACACCAGGGTCACCATTTGAACAAACTTGGTAGAGGACCATAAGCTTATAGCAAATGCAAAATATTAAACCTCTGGCTCTTGCAGTTCCAGAGAAGAAGATTTCTTAAGTTTTTCCCTATACATCTCTATGTAAAACATGTGACCCTTGGGCGAGGCCAAATGTGACCCGAGGGTCACCATTTGAACAAACTTGGTAAAGGACCATAAGCTTATATTAAATGCAAAATATCAAACCTCTGGCTCTTGTAGTTTCCTAGAAGATTTTTTTTTTTTTTCCTATATAAGTCTATGTAAAACTGTGACACCGGGCGGGGACAAATTTGACCCCAGGGTCACCATTTGAACAAACTAAGTAGAGGACCATAAGCTGATGCTACATGTAATACATGAGAGCTCTGTGCCATGTGGTTCCAGAGAAGAAGATTTTTTTCACTTTTCCCTATAAAATCCTATGTAAAACTGTGACCCCCCGGGGCGGGGCCAAATGTGACCCCTGGGTCACCATTTGAACAAACTTGGAAGAGGACCATAAGCTTACAGCAAATGCAAAATATTAAACCTCTGGCTCTTGCAGTTTCAGAGAAGAAGATTTTTTAAGTTTTTCCCTATACATGTCTATGTAAAACATGTGACCCTTAGGGCGGGGCCAAATGTGACCCGTTCACCATTTGAACAAAATTGGTAAAGGACCATAAGCTTATAGTAAATGCAAAATATCAAACCTCTGACTCTTGTAGTTTCAGAGAAGAAGATTTTTATTTATTTTTTTATATATAAGTCTATGTAAAACTGTGACCCCCGGGGCGGGGACAAATTTGACCCCAGGGTCACCATTTGAACAAACTTAGTAGAGGACCATAAGCTGATGCTACATATAATACATGAGACCTCTGTGCCTTGTGGTTTCAGAGAAGAAGATTTTTTAAAGTTTTTTCCTATATGTCTATATGAAAAACATGCAAAATTTCAATATACAAACTTTGGACCCCCTGGGCTTGGCCATTTTTTACCCCGGGGACTTCATTTGAACAAACTTGATAGTCTAGGGGTTGCGATCATTTTAAAAGAAAAACTGTTGAAATCTGTCCAGCTGTTCTTGAGAAGAAGATTTTTTAAGGTTTTGACCATATATGGTAATGGTGGCCATCTTGGATGTCGCGCTGACCTAATTTTAACAAATCTAAAAAGCATTCATCTAAGGATCATCCACATGAAGTTTGGTCAAAATTGGCCACGCGGTTTCTGAGGAGAAGTCGTTTGAAGCAAAAGTTAACGACGGACGACGACGACGGACCATCGACGACGGACGAAGAGTGATCCCAATAGCTCACCTTTGAGCCTTCGGCTCAGGTGAGCTAATAAATGGACTTCCAGAAACATAAAAATCTCATTATGAAGTATATATACTAATGGAAAAAAGAATGCAACTCGGCAATTTCAGTTATATAATTAATATACTGCACACTTAATTTCAAGTAATATTTCAGAGAATTCTCAAGATGTTTTTTTAAAAGAAAAAAGGGTTGCAGCTAGTTAGAGAAAGGACGAAACTGTCTTGTTGTAGACTCTTTAATTGCAGTACGCGTTGTAACATGAAAATCTCGAAAATGAGTGTATTAAATACATAAAACCCCATCTCAGATAAGAAATAAAACATTTCCAGTGAGTTTCTATTGTGAAAGATCAAAACCTGGTGTTCTGGAAAAACATCAAAACTGCAGGCCTACAGCCCTTGGTATCAATGATCTTCAAGTCCCGCCCAGCAGGTAATTGATCTGGGACAATATAAACCCGCTTGAAATATTTTATTTCTTAACTTTTATCTAATGTTGAGCATTTGGAGCAACAATAAATCATCATGAGCTAAGAAGCAAACAGGTCTTGTGCAACAGTAATATTTCTAATACACATAGCTTCATATATGTGTGTCATTCTGGCACCCATTTCAAACCTATAATTGGGTGGTAATTGAGATTTATCTTTGTCTTTCAACTCTAAGGAAAACTGTGGTATCCTATGCGTTAACACACCTACAACTTTTAATGTCTTTGGGTCTTTGGTAGTGATTGCGGGCGACCCAGAAGCGCCTTGCTCCATAAAACAACTGAACATTAGTTTAGACTCGTCGTCATAGCCCCTGTAGCCCAAGTCTTCGACAGATGGATTTTTACCATTAGACTGTACCGCTGATCTAAAGTCATCTCGTTGTTGTTGGAAATATGCACATGCTGCTGAAACAGTATCTGAGAACTTGGATATTATCTGGCACCGTGGATCTAGATGCTTTTTATTGGATTCTGGATGTCCATATCCAATAAAAGATACCTCTGATATTCCCATATTTTCTACGCTACTGTCTTTCCATAAGGAAAATGGCAATGGAAGACCAATTGGGTTCTTAATTGCAAGCACAGCAACATCCAAGTCCTCATCATAGAAAATTGGATCTTTCTCTACTCTGTACTTTGTTGATGGTGGCATGTTAGGGTCTTCATTGAAATTTATAAAAACTTCATTACTTTCTAGCCTGTCGAAGTCCAGTGTTCCAGTTGTCAGCGGATCTGAAAATGAAAACAAAAGTATCCACAAAATGTTTTCATTCTTGTCAAAACATCTGATTACCGTATTTTACCTTGTATAGTACGCAGTTTTTTTACCACTTTTATGGTTTCCGAAAGGGGGGTGCGTACAATATAAGGAAACAATAAAAAGAACTTTTTTTTCTTCTTGAAATCGATGTCTGGGAAGAAAAACGTTGACGACGAACAGACATTGAGACAGAAAATTGTGAATACCGATAATACACAATTTTTTTCGTAATTTACTCGCTTCATATAAGTAATATATTGACTTAATCCGATTTATAAATGAATAAAGTGTATTATGATGCTTCTTTTTGTATAAATGTTTGCATGTTTGTTGTAAAATTTCAATAAATTGTGTGAAAAATCGTCCCTCGATCTTTTTGTTTATATCGCGTGACGTAATATCACGTGACTTCCAGCTGTTTAGACTGGTACATACTGGGTACATGTAGTATTTTTACAGTTCTATTCTATTCTTATATTTATAGGATTTTATTTAATATTTTATAAAAAATTAATGAAGTTTTTGCTTTATTTTGAAATACATATATTTTAGACGGCGTAGAAAGGCAGAATCACCCTACTTTGAAATGGCAATTATTCAATAATGCTTGTTACCCTTCTGAAAACATGCTTAGCGGTACACATTTGATGATTGATAATTGGGTCAAACAATATCGCACCTCGGCTGCAGTTTTGACACATTATAAACACGGGTAGAATGGGTTATTCTATTTTTATAATCCTTTGAAGTTGCCGCGAGTATCGACTATTTCTGAGGATGCACTTTGACACGCCGTGTGACCTTTACCAGATTTAGCCATGGGGTACAGGTAACTTATCACGCGTTACACATCTGATTCACTTATGATAAACTCTGGTTCCCGTGAATACACAATGTTAGTATAATCGGCGTAATGGATTACGGTAACCAACGACTTTGTTGTGTTTTAGTAGATGTAATTATCTGATTACGGACAATTATCTGCGGCATTATAATTGGCTCTTTGATGAGATGATACAAGATAGGTACTCCCCTGAAGATTGGCAATTAATGATTGAAGTAATTATATTTTCTTTTGTACGCTAATTATCTCGATCGTGATTTTTTTTTATTTTTTAATTTTTTATTTTTATTTTCGTTGAATGGTTCATCTAGGAAAACTACTGTCAACACAAATAAATAAACACACCCACACCCCTCCCACTAGTTTATGTTACCACTATTACTACAATACATCAGTCTGAATATGCGTTATACAAATGAAAATGAAAAGCTTCTTCTGTTCATGTTTCTTAACAAATGACTTCACCTTTATCTGAAAAAGAAAGCATAATATTTTGATGCGTACTATACACGGAAACAACTTTTTTACCCCCAGTTTTGACCTCCGAGAAGGGGGTGCGTACTATACACGGGTGCGTACTATACAAGGTAAAATACGGTAAATGGTATACCTATGATTTTGCTCACAACATGGCATGCCGTCATGACACATTTCTTTCCGACTCGAAACACTGTCCCTATACCATTGCTGGCTATCAACGCTCCGACTGACTTCATGAGTACTCCAAAACTATCTGTTAATGTCTGGTTTAATGTGTCAGCTCTTTCACCTGAAAAAAGCATCAAATTAATTAATTTCAATTTTAAATTGGGGAAAACAAGAATATGGCGCTACCATTATGGAACATTTGTGGCCATTAAACGGCTGATACACTGTACTGTCTCAAAACGTAAAATTACGGACTGTTTAACCATATATCTATTTGAATATTTACCCTTCTAGGCTAGCGCTAGGATTTTAAACCCTTTAGCCAAATCTGGCTAAAGCCCTAAAAATTCCTATAGATATTTTTTAACGATTTGGAGGCGCTAAAACTTTTGCGTTTGCGTACACATCAACAGTCAGTTAAACAAGAGGGCCAAGATGGCCCTATATCGATCACCTGAGTAATTGTCCATTATCGAACTTCTTCGAAATCTTATGATCATATACAATCTGTGCAAGTTTAGTTAAGATTGTCCAAGAAATGTGGCCTCTGTTGTTTACCAACATTGATATAAAGACACTGACAAAGTTTGGTAAAGATCAAAGACAAAATGAAGGTGCTAGAGTGTAACCTCTGGGGCATGGCCAAATGTGACCCAAGGTCTACATGTATTATATGAGAGCTGTGTGCCTTGTGGTTTCAGAGAAGAAGATTTTTTAAGTTTTTCCCTGTACAAGTCTATGTAAAACATGTGACGCCTGGGGCAGAGCCAAATGTGACTCCAGGGTCACAATTTTAATAAACTTGGTAGAGGACCATAAGCGCATAGTAAATGCAAAATATTAAAGCTCTGGCTCTTGCAGTTTCAGAGCAGATTTTTTTAATTTTTCCCTATACAAGTCTATGTAAAACTGTGACCGCCGAGGCGGGGCCAAATATGACCCCAGGGTCACCATTTGAACAAACTTGGTAAAGGACCATAATCTTATAGTAATTGCAAAATATTAAACCTCAGGCTCTTGTAGTTTCAGAGAAGATTTTTAAATTTTTTCCTATATAAGTCTATGTAAAACTGCGACCCTCGGGGTGGGGCCAAATTTGACACCAGGGTCACCATTTGAACAAACTTGGTAAAGGATCATAAGCTTGTAGAAAATGCAAAATATTCAACATCTGGCTCAAGCAGTTTCAGAGAAGAAGATTGTTTAAGTTTTTCCCTATACAAGTCTATGTAAAAAATGTGACCCCTGGGGTGGGGTCAAATGTAACCCTAGCATCACCATTTGAACAAACTTGGTAGAGGACTATAAGCTTATAGCAAATGCAAAATATTGAACATCTGGCTCAAGCAGTTTCGGAGAAGAAGATTTTTTAAGTTTTTCCCTATAGAAGTCTATGTAAAACATGTGAACCCTGGGGCGGGGCCAAATGTAACCCCAGGGTCACCATTAGAACAAACTTGGTAAAGGACCATAATCTTATAGTAAATGCAAAATATTAAACCTCTGGCTCTTGTAGTTTCAGAGAAGAAGATTTTTTTAAAGTTTTTCCCTATACAAGTCTATGTAAAACTGTGACCACCGGGACGGGGCCAAATGTGACCCAAGGGTCACCATTTGAACAAACCTGGTAAAGGACTATAATCTTATAGTAAATGCAAAATGTTAAACCTCTGGCTCTTGTAGTTTCAGAGAAGAATTTTTTTTTCAGTTTTTCCCTATACAAGCCTATGTAAAACTGTGACCCCCGGGGTGGGGCCAAATGTGACCCCTGGGTCACCATTTGAACAAACATGGTAAAGGACCATATGCTTATAGTAAATGCAAAATATCAAACCTCTGGCTCTTGTAGTTTCTGAGAAGATTTTATTTTTTTTCCCTATGTAAGTCTATGTAAAACTGTGACACCCGGGGCGGGGACAAATTTGACCCCAGGGTCACCATTTGAACAAACTTAGTAGAGGACCATAAGCTGATGCTACATGTAATACATGAGAGCTCTGTGCTTTGTGGTTTCAGAGAAGAAGATTTTTTAAAGTTTTTTCCTATATGTCTATATGAAAAACATGCAAAATCTCAATATACAAATTTTGGATCCCCGGGGCACGGCCATTTTTGACCCCGGGGACTTCATTTGAACAAACTTGATAGTCTAGGCGTTGGCGATCATTTTAAGAGAAAAACTGTTGAAATCTGTCCTGCGGTTCTGGAGAAGAAGATTTTTTAAGGTTTCGACCATATATGGTAATGGCGGCCATTTTGAATGTCGCTCTGACCTAATTTTAACAAATCTAAAAAGCATTCATCTAAGGATCATCCACGTGAAGTTAAGTCAAAATTAGCCAAGCGGTTTCTGAGGAGGTCGTTTGAAGAAAAGTTAACGACGACGACGACGACGGACGACGGACGCAGAGTGATCCCAATAGCTCCCCTTGAGCCTTCGGCTCAGGTGATCTAAAAAGTATGCGTTATTAACCTACATGTATAGGGTATCAATATGTCCACATCATATGCATTCTGCTTTAGTGCTTACAATTACTTATAATAGTGGAGCTGTAAAATATCCAAAAAGTTTTAAAAATTGTATTTACTTTAATGCTATTTTAATTTTTAAAAATTGTCGACTAAAATTTAAAAAAGGACAGAATGAATGCATGCATATAATAAGAAAATATAAAAATACAGACTCTTGTCACCATTGATTAGACCATTTAGTATTGCCATTAAATGTATTTCAATATACCTACTAACATTCATAGAAATAAAATAAATATATTTAAAAATGTAAGGCTAAGCTGAGGCATATAAAACAAGTTAAACTAACAGAAGTTCCAACTAGAAAGATCGCGGCACTGCATTGTGAGGCAAAATTGAGAAATGCTATACACACCACGAATATCATGCACAGAGACAGTCAGAGTAAGTAATAAAAGCCACCATTCTAAAATTGTACCAATTTCAAAGACAGCCGATCAAAACATCGGTTCACACTTGCCATTGTTCCAGTTTACGCTACCGTGTGTACAACTAATTAGTCTTATCAGTGATGGTAAAGTTCAAAAACACCGACAGCATCTGCACCTTTTTAATTCGTAAGCAAACTTTGTATTTTGAAAAGCCATTTAAGCCGCTAGAGGGCGCCACGTTATATTAAATGTTTTGCACGGCTCGATAACGCAGTTAAATATGTGGATAATATTGAGCGCGGGGTCACAAACCAGTAGATTGACACCAAGACGGGGGAAAAGTGGGCGGAGTCTATCGCACATCGACAATTTGGCAGCGGTCTTCTATAAACTCTGCGATAATTAGTTTATCAGTCCAGATAATTGATTGTCGCTAATTAGCTAACAACACCCAGCGGGGTAGTGGCTTATAGGCAGTGGAAGACTTTGTGTATTGGAATTCGGGATTTTCCGAGATTGTAGACAAAATCTGTCGGAAATTTGGATTCGCCAGACGGCCGATGTCTGGCGAATTTGATTGTATTTCTTACGATTTTCATTCGCCAGTTCGGGTTTCTTTTCGCCTATGGCGATTTGGCGAATGGTTAACGCGAGCCTAGCCCTTGAGTGTAGTCAATATGTGGTAATTTCACATATCTGTTCAATGAAAAGATGATACATCAGTGTAATCTTACAGTTCGTTCACAGTGTAGTCATATTGTTGGTTCACGGTAACCAGTGTGATCTCATGGTTGGTTAATGGTAACCAGTGTAATCTTATTGTTGGTTCATGGTTACCACAGTGTAATCTTATGGTTGGTTCATGGTAACCACAGTGTAATCTTATGGTTGGTTCATGGTAACCACAGTGTAATCTCACAGTTGGTTTATGGTAACCACAGTGTAATCTTATGGTTGGTTCATGGTAACCACAGTGTAATCTCACAGTTGGTTCATGGTAACCACAGTGTAATCTCACAGTTGGTTCATGGTAACCAGTGTAATCTTATGGTTCATGGTAACCACAGTGTAATCTCACAGTTGGTTCATGGTAACCAGTGTAATCTCATGGTTGGTTAATGGTAACCAGGGTAATCTCTTGGTTGGTTCACGGTAACCAGTGTAATCTTATTGTTGGTTAATGGTAACCAGTGTAATCTTATGGTTTGTTTATGGTTACCAGTGTAATCTTATGGTTGGTTCATGGTAACCAGTGTAATCTTATGGTTGGTTTATGGTAACCAGTGTAATCTTATTGTTGGTTAATGGTAACCAGTGTAATCTTATGGTTGGTTAATGGTAACCAGTGTAATCTTATGGTTTGTTTATGGTAACCAGTGTAATCTTCGGTTGGTTAATGGTAACCAGTGTAATCTTATTGTTGGTTAATGGTAACCAGTGTAATCTTATTGTTGGTTCATGGTTACCAGTGTAATCTTATGGTTGGTTCATGGTAACCACAGTGTAATCTTATGGTTGGTTCATGCTAACCACAGTGTAATCTCACAGTTGGTTCATGGTAACCACAGTGTAATCTTATGGTTGGTTCATGGTAACCACAGTTGGTTCATGGTAACCACAGTGTAATCTCACAGTTGGTTCATGGTAACCAGTGTAATCTTATGGTTGGTTCATGGTAACCAGTTTAATCTCACGGTTCGTTAATGGTAACCAGTGTAATCTTATGGTTGGTTCATGGTAACCACAGTGTAATCTCACAGTTGGTTCATGGTAACCAGGGTAATCTTATGGTTGGTTCATGGTAACCAGTGTAATCTCACAGTTGGTTAATGGTAACCAGTGTAATCTCACGGTTGGTTCACGGTAACCAGTGTAATCTTATTGTTGGTTAATGGTAACCAGTGTAATCTTATGGTTTGTTTATGGTAACCAGTGTAATCTTATGGTTTGTTTATGGTAACCAAAGTGTAATATTATGGTTGGTTCATGGTAACCACTGTGTAATATTACAGTTTTATGGTTGGTTCATGGTAACCAGTGTAATCTTACAGTTGGTTTATGGTAACCAGTGTAATATTATGGTTGGTTTATGGTAATCACAGTGTTATCTTATGGTGGTTCATGGTAACCAGTGTAATCTTACAGTTGGTTCATGGTAACCAGTGTAATCTTATGGTTGGTTCATGGTAACCACAGTGTAATCCTATGGTTGGTTCATGGCAACCACAGTGTAATCTTATGGTTGGTTCATGGTAACCAGTGTAATCTGACAGCTGGTTTATGGTAACCAGTGTAATTTTATGGTTGGTTCATGGTAACCACAGTTGGTTCACGGTAACCAGTGTAATCTTACAGTTGGTTTATGGTAATCAGTGTAATTTTATGGTTGGTTCATGGTAACCACAGTTGGTTCACGGTAACCAGTGTAATCTTACAGTTGGTTTATGGTAATCAGTGTAATCTTACAGTTGGTGTATGGTAACCACAGTGTAATCGTATGGTTGGGTCATGGTAACCACAGTGACATCATGAGCAACTGTCCTGTGAAGTTTCATGAAAATCTTTCAAGTAGTTTTAGAGGAGTAGTCGCCACAAGTTTTTCCTATATAACTCTATGTAAACAAAATGGCCGGGCGGCAGTGTTTAACATCGAATCAAAATGAATCTTGGTTAGGACCAAGTAGCACTAATAATTTTGGTAAAGGTTCCAATTCAATATCACTTACGGTTTTTGAGAAGTAGTCGCCGCAAAGTCGCATTTTTAAAATCTATTTTTAGCAGTGGCGGTCGTCTTGAATTTCCTACCGAAGGATCAACTAGACATCAAGAGCAACATTCCTGTGAAGTTCCATGAAATTCCATCAAGTAGTTTCAGAGGAGTAGTCGCCACAAGTTTTTCCTATATAACTCTATGTAAACAAAGATGGCAGCTGGCGGCCATGTTTGACATCCAATCAAAATGAACTTTGGTTAGGATCAACTACATGTCGTGCCAGTCATTTTGGTAAAGGTTCCAAGTCAATATCACTTTCGTTTTTTTAGTAGTCGCCACAAAATCGCATTTTTAAAATCTATTTTTAGCTGTGGCGGCCATCTTGAATTTCCGGCCGACTCGAAAAAAAATACAGACGGACGGACGGAAAACGCACCACGCCATAGGCTCTGCTGATCTTTGATCAGTCGAGGTAAAAAAATTGAATGTAAAACTTTAATGTAAATGAACAAAGTGCCAAAAGTAGGTCAAAGTAATTCATATTCACCTACTTTTCATTGAAACACTCCGCCGTCATGTAGTTATAAACATTTGTACATTTTGAAAGCTGTAAGGCATCTGGTGTTGAAGAAATGGACTTAACAAAAAAATTGAATGTATCAAACTTGAATGTAAATTAACAGTGTAAAAAGTAGGCCAAGGTCATTTATATTGACCTGATTTGGGTAGGAACATATTGCTGCCATATAGATGTAAGTGTGTATGAAGTTTGAAAACTGTACGGCTATTGGTATTTGAGAAATTGACTTAATAACAAGAGGTCAATGACCTTGAAGCTCTACTGATAGGTTTTTGATAGCTAGATCAGCATTCCTGTGAAGTTTCATGAAAATCCGTCAAGTAGTTTCGGAGGAGTAGCCGCTACAAGTTTTCATTATATAACTCTATGTAAACAAAGATGGCCGCTGGCAGCCATGTTTAACGTCGCATCAAAATAATTTTCAACAAGGATCAACATCATTCCATACTGATCATTTAAAAAAAAGTCCCATATCAATATCACATAGTTTTCAAGAAGTACTCGCTACAAACTTGTTTTTTGAAAATCTATTTTTAGCTGTGGTGGCCATCTTGAATTTCCGACCAGCCTGAAATGTTGCTAGGATCATTAAGACATCAAGAGCAACATTCCTGTGAAGTTTCATGGAAATCCATCAAGTAGTTTCAGAGGAGTAGTCGCTACAAGTTTTTACTAAATAACTATGCAAACAAAGATGGGCAGCCATATTTAATTTCGAATCAAAAATATTTTCGACAAGGACCAACATCATGTCATGCTGATCATTTTAGAAAAAGTCCCATATCAATATCACTTGGAGTTTCCATTTAGTAGTCACTACAAACTTGTTTTTTAAAAATCTATTTTATGATTTGGTGGCCATCTTGGATTTCACATCAAAATCAATTTTTGCTAGGATCAACTAGACTTTATGGGCAATATTTCTGTAAAGTTTCATGAAAATGCATTCAGTAGTTTCAGAGGAGTAGTCGCTACAAAAAAAAGTTTACGGACGGACAGACGGACGACGGACACCGCATAAGCTCTGCTGATCTCTGATCAGTAGAGCTAAAAACCAAATATGCAGCCACGTAGTTATAATCTTTTAAATAATAAAACGGGACGGGACGCGACGGACAAAGTGATTCCTATATAGCCCCCACTTCTTCGGTATAATAAGGTTCTTTCTCTTGCCAACGTCAATGCACATATGAAGTTTCATCAGTGGTGGTGTTATGGTTTTGATGTTATCGAGCAGAATGTATATTACCACATAACGTCATAGCGACCTTGACCTGCTAACCCCAATGAAATACACTATTTTTATGTTACCAAGGGCAATGTATCTATGAAGTTTCGTGATTGTAGGTATTATGGTTTTGAAGTTATCCAACGAAATGCCTATTTAACCAAATGACCCAAAATCAATAGGGTTCCTCCTCTCACCAAAGTCAGTATACCTATAAAATTCATCATGAGGAATGCCTATTTCCATATAAGGTCATGGCCACCTTGACCTTTGTTCCACTGAACCATAATCAATAGGGTTTCTCCTCTCACCAAAGGCAATGTACCTATGAAGTTTTATAAGTGTGGGTATTATGGTTTCGAAGTTATCAGATAGAATGTCTATTTCCATATAAGGTCACTGTGACTTTGACCAGAGATTTTACTGCATTTTTGGAGAAAATGCCGTGAAATCTACAAATTGGGAAACAGAATAATCCTACTATATTACATAGTATGGCACTAAAAATGTTTGGAATAGTTTCAAAACCCAACTCTTATACAAGTCTGCAACAAATACATTTTCAACTAGGGCTACATTTAATATAAAACATTTTTTTTTTCTTCAGAAAATATGATATTTTGGATTGGGATGGGGCCGGCCCGAAAAAATAGATGTTGACTTTTGACCTACTGGCCTCAAGTACCTCCTCTCAACTAGGGCAATGTACCTATGAGTTTTATGAGTGTAGGTTTTACAGTTATTGTGTGGAATGCATATTTCAATATAAGTTCACTGTGACCTTGACCTTGGAACTACTGGGCCCAAAAGAAATTGGGTTCCTGCTTTCAACAAGGGTGATGAACCTATGATGTGTTTGTTTGTATGGTGTTTTACGTCATTTTCAACACATGTAAGGTTATATATGACGGTCAATTTTTTGTGGTGGAGACAGACCACCCACTTTTCCTTGGTAAAACCAGTACTGTACACCTCCCGCCATCCGTAAAAATCGACTCTTCCTCACTTAAAAGTCGAGCTATGAACCTATGAAGTTTCATGAGTGTAGATGTTACGATTTTGAAGTGATGCTGTGGCATTCATATTTCCATATAAAGTCAGTGACCTTGACCTTTGACCCCAAAAGCACTAGGGTTCCTGCTTTCAACAAAGGTGATGAACCTATGAAATTTCATGAGTGCAGGTGTTACACTTTTGAAGTTATCATGTGGAATTCATACTTCCATATAAGGTGATGGTGACCTTGACTTTTGAACTACTGACTACTGACCCCAAACACATTCATTTTTAAGGGGAATTTTTCACAGGAAAAGGGGAAAAAAAGATACTTTTCAGGTGGGGGACTGTGGCCGAATAACGGCCCCAAAAACAGCCAAAAGACAGCCCTGCCTTTGACCTACTGACCTCAAAAGAAATAGGGTTTTTCCTTTCACCTTGGACAATGTATTTTATGGGCGTAGGTGTTACGGTTTTGAAGTTATTGTGCGGAAGGCATATCTCCATATAAGGTCACTGTGACATTGACCTTTGACCTACATGCCCCAAAAGCAATAGGGTTGTTCCTCTCAACTAGGGCAATGTACCTATGAAGTTTTATGAGAGTATGTGTTATTGTTTTGAAGTTACTGTATGGAATGCATATTTCCATATAAGGTCACCATGACCATGACCTTTGACCTGCTGGCCCAAAAAATAATAGGGCTTCTTCTCTCACCTAGGGCAATGTACCTAAGAAGTAAAACGAGTGTAGGTTTTACGTTTTTGACGCTTTTATGATTTCCAAATAAGGTGATTGTGACCTTGACCTTTGACCCCAAACGCAATAGGTTTCTCCTCTCACCTAGGGCAATGTACCTATGAAGTTTTACGAGTGTAGATGTTACAGTTTTGAAGTTATTGTGCAGAATGTATATTTCCATATAAGGTCACTGTGACCTTGACCTTTGCCCTACTGGCCCCAAATGCGATAGGGTTCCTCCTCTCACCTAGGGCAATGTACCTATGAAGTTTTATGAGTGTAGGTGTTATGATTTTGAAGTTATTGTGCGGAATGCATATTTCCATATAAGGTCACTGTGACTTTGACCTTTGATTTACTGGCCCCTAAAACAATAGGGTTCCTCCTCACACCCAGGGCAATGTAATTATGAAGTTTCATGAGTGTAGGTCTTTGAAGTTATTGTGCGGAATGCATAAATCCCTATAAGGTCACCGTGACCTTGACCTACTGGCCCCGCAAAAAACATGGTTCCTCCTCTCACCTAGGGCAATATACCTATGAAGTTCCATGAGTTTAGGTGTTACGGTTTCGAAGTTATCGTCCGCAATTCCTATATAAGATGACCCTGACCCTGACCTTTGACCTACTGACCCCAAGAATATAATAGGGATCCTCCTCTCACCTTGGGCAAAGTTTCATGAGTGTATGTGTTACGGTTTGGAAGTTATCATCCGGAATGCGTTCGTGTATATAAGGTCACAATGACCTTGAACTTTGACCTACTGACCCCAAAAACAATAGGGATCCTCCTCACACCTAGGGAATGTACCTATGAAGTTTCTTGAGTGTAGGTGTTATCGTCCGAAATACGCAATTGTTTGCGGACAGACAGACACCCATACCATAACCCGTTTTTCAAACGGGCGTATAAAAATAGACTAAAAAAGAAAGAAAAAGTTTGTAGTGACTACTTCTTGGAAACTATGTCATATTTATACGGAACTTTTTCTAAAATGATCAGCAGGACATTATCCTGGTCTTTGACGAAAATCATTTGGATTCGGCATTAAACATGGCTGCCAGCAGCCATCTTTGTTTACATGGAGTTAATTATATAGTAAAAACTTGTAGCGACTACGTCTCTGAAACAAAAGGATGGATTTTCATGAAACTGCACAGAATATCGCTTTTGATGTCAAGCTGATCCTAGCATATATTCAGGTCGGCTAAAAATAGATGGCCACCACGGCTAAAAATAGATTTTTGTGGTGACGACTTCCCAAAAACCGTAAGTGGTATTGATTTGGAACCTTACCAAAATGACTAGCATGACATGTAGCTGATCCTAAACAAAATTCATTTTGTTTCGATGTCAAACATGACTGCCATTGACCTAGAATTATACTGGAAAAACTTGTGGCGATTACTCCTCTGAAACTATTTATTGAATTTTCATAAAACTTTACAGGAATGTTGCTCTTGATGTCTAGTTGGTCCTAAGTAAAAACAAGAGTTGCTTGCAACATGATGTCTCGCGTAAATAAATATGTCCATCATACATGTTTCAAGTAATCTTCATCTTGACAAAATCGAGGGTTTATAGTATTCTTAACAAAGTCAAGCAAGATTGTCAGCATATCGTAGGGTAGCATTCATAGTTTTCCATAATTATATGAAGCTAAATTTATGCAAATATTATTGGATGGACAAGCATTACAATTCTATAGACCGGATTTTGATTTTGCAATCCTGCCCAAAAAAAACATATAAAAATCAAACTCAATAATAAAGATTCTACCCATTGAAATTAAATTATTCGCTTCATGGCGCTTTGTCAAAAATATTGGCAGTAACAGGTACAAAGTAAATTATTCATAAAATACAGGTTAACAGTAAGATGCATGATGCTAGGTAACACCAGTATGTATTACTAATCATGATAACCTCGATGAACTACGTTTAATTGGTGTAGTCTACACCTAGATTAACAAGAGTTGCGCGCAACATGATGTCTTGCCTAAAGAAACATGTCCATCATACATGTTTCAGGCGACCTTCATCTTGACAAAATTGAGGGTTTATAGTAATTGTTAACAAAGTCAAGCAAGACTGTCAGTATATCGTACGGTAGCATTAATAGTTTTCAATAAATGAAGCTAAATGCAAATATTATTGGATGGACAAGCATTACCATTCTATACACCGGATTCAACAAAAGTTCATCATTTATAAAGGTCCTGCATTGTTATCAGGAGTCAAACATTTAAAACTGAATGTGACAACATCATTACCGTAATTGATTAGTCAAAGTCTATAATGAACATTATGCAAAGTGCATGCCGGTACTCTATGGACTTAAAGATTGTTTTAAATTATAATTTTTGTTACAGTGTATTATAGGAAACTGTTAATGTTCCATCTATATTTATGAACTACTTAAATTGATAATTTTATACTTTATTATGTTTTAAATTAGGCCCCAAAGCCTGATGTACTCGAGTTCCCTTTAATACCTGATAGCTATCTGCAGAAACTACACATTGGACTTGATGTAAAATTGAAGTAATCTGCCAACTTGTATTGTTTCAGGAACTGACATGTTAATTAATCTGCATGTATCATGTTTTATCAAGAAATGTCAACTCATATTAAAATTAATGTAATTCTGTTGCTGGTTTTAGAACATGGCAGTATGTCACAATGGTATTGGCAAATTGTATACATTCATTCATTTCATTATCTTAAAGGGACATATGGCAATCTTGAAGTGTTTATGAAGCATTGCAATTATTGTTTCGCTTTATATATCCAGTTTCATATTCTTAAACCTAGTTACTTGCATATAAATAAATTAAGTTTTCAATGTTTCTCACTGATTTTACCATAATTTGAACATACATTATTGGTGCATTATTATCAACAGTTAATTATATGTAAATTAATTTACTTCATATTTATTTTAGTGTAATTAATAATAATGATTGAACAAATACAAGTTATGCAGAAAAAACTAGTGTGACGTTGTGATTTTAAAACGTTCAGATTGTCATGTGTACCTTTAAGAGAATTTATCATACAGATAAAACTTTTACTGGAGTATCAAATTACCCAGCTGCAGACAATAAATAAAGCCGCAGTGATGTGGTGGCTGTATGCTGTAATTGCTTCAATTATCACTTATCAGGGAAAATGTCAATACATAAAGTTAATGAAATAATGTTCTATACTGCTATGAAAGACGCATTTTTACTCAATTGTTATTAATTCCTAAACTTCCATAAATAGTAAAATAACTGTTGCTTTTATCGAAGTTCATTATCTGGCAGTCTGTTAGAATGGTAATTATATTTGACAGTCTAATATACATTGTATTTGACCTTTAACTACAGAATCACATTTTAATCTACTGGTGTCGTGTTTTATCAAGAATGCAGTACCATAAATGACATTTTAATCTATGGGGTGTTACGTTTTATCAAGAATGAAGTAGCATAGCATTTATATAAAAACAAATTGACAATAACTTGCTACTTAAAATAATTTCAATAAATAGTAATAATCTTTATTTCCTCCATATATAGGAACAATTAAAATGTAGTGAACATTTCAGAACAAAAACCAAAGGACAACAAAAAAGGTTATAAGAAATTAACGCACTTTAACTAAAACAAATTGGATATGGTACATGTATTTAAGAGACAAATGATCTTGACACAGGGTCATTTGGGCTGAAAGTTACTGGAATTATAAGAACAATGCTAGTGAGGTTATATATGAAATTTGAACACTGTACTCCAAAGGACAACAAAGTTATAATAATTTAATGCAAATTTTAATGCAGTTTTTTTGGGAGACAGTACATGTATTTAAGAGGCAACTGCCATTGACACAGGGTCAGTTGGAGGCTGATAGTTACTGTAATAAGAAGAGCAATAACCTGTGATGTTATATATGAAATTTGAACACTCTACTCCGAAGGACAACAAAGTTATAACAACTTTGACACAAATTGTGACGCAAATTTTAACGCAAACTTTAACTCTAGCATATGGCATTATAACTTTCTTGTCCTTGGGAGTAGAAATGTTCAAATTTCATATATAAACTCCTGGTCTTTGTCCTTCTGTCTTAATGCCAATAACTTCCTGCCCTCCAACTGACCCTGGGTCGGAGTCAAGGTCACTTAAATACATGTACCGTCCATATTTGCATCACAATTTGGTGACGGTACATGTATATAAGTTACAATGACTTGGACCCAGTGTCAGTTGGAGGGCTGGAAGTTATTGGCATTAAGACAGAAAATGAATAGGGAATAGGAGGTTATATATGAAATTTGAACATTCTACTCCCTAGGACAAAAAAGTTATAAATAAGGATAAAAATATCGGACAGGGAAAGCAGCATTCAAGGACGACAGTCAACCACAAAACACAAAAACAAACACGCAAACAGACAAACGAAAAGGCAAAAGTAATAAAAAATGCAAACGACATCACAAACACAAAAGGGTTGACAATAGGGCTACCGCCTTGGAACGGTCAGTGGCAAAGTAGGCCACTGGGGGTTTAAACCAGTTCTAGGGTGCACCAAACCTCACACTTACCCTACTGTCATCCCATTAAAACAGGACAGTGTAAATAAAGAAATCCCCGCCATGATCTAAACTCTAACCAACAAGGCAGCATCAATAGGCAATATAAGTAAAACACAAATATGCTCGTGTAAATATAATACAAAAAAACAATAGCCTAGAAAGCCACAATGAAGGTACTCAATGACTTGGCAGAAGCCAGAGCAGTAAGAGAATACACCATTAATGGCACGACAAGAAAGAACATGGACAAACATCAAACGCCACCTTCCCGATGGGCTTTAGGTAGGCGTCATCATAGGGTCCACAGCCTGTCCGGTCATCGTACAATTAAAGAGAAAAGCATAGTGGCGAACTGTAAAAGGGTCCACCACCAAGCATGCAGTACGTTGCAAAATGATAGGGTCATAACCTCTTTTGATAAACTTTTTAACAAGTTTAACAAAGATAGTATGAAAGTGATCATGACCAAGAATCTTACGAAGTTTATAAATCACATCACCATAGAAGTCAGGTTGTGATAGTCCTTGTCGCAGAAGAGTCCTTAAATTACAATTATATTTGGAAAGAAGATCAGGGTTACGATAATACAATATATCGACGCCGTTGAGCCCGCCAACAATAGCGGCGCTTATGTCTCGCATTTTTTCAAAAGGCGAGACAACCAGGTCGGCCTGTAATTCAAGATGGCCCACATAGCTATAAATAGATTTTAAAAATATATCTTTGTGGTGACTACTTCTCAAAAACCATCAGTGGCATGACACGTAGTCGGTCCTAAATAAAATTCTTTTGATTTAATGTCAAACATATTTGTTTACACAGTTATATAGGAAAAACTTGTGGTGATTACTTCTCTGAAAGTGCTGGTTCTATTTCCATAAAATCTTCACAAATTTCCATGACTGATCTAGCTATCAAAATCTATCAGTAGAGCTTCAAGCTCATTAACCACTTGCTACAGTCTAGGGGTTGGCGATCATTAATAAAGAAAGATTTTCTGAATCCGTTCTGTGGTTCTGGAGAAGAAGATATTTTTAAGGTTTTGACCATATTGGATGTCGCATTGACCTAATGTGTAAAACTTTGAAAGGCATTGACCTCGGTATCATCCATGTGAAACTTGGTCAAAATTGGCCTAGCGTTTTCTGAGGAGCTGTTTGAAGTAAAAGTTAACGCCACATTGACGGAAGAAGAGTGATCCCAATAGCTCACATTTGAGCCTTTGGCTCAGGTCAGCTAAAAATGTTATCCCTTCACAGAATCAATCATGTGGTTATCAGACTCATTTTTGTTTTTATTTATTGGAATACAAACGTCCCGCAGTTGAAAACATGAAACAAGTATAGCTTGGGTATGTCTGACCTGGCACTTGAACATGTTATGCCCGGCAACGTTTTAATTTCAGATTTGTTACCGGTAGCTGAACTGGTGATTTACTGATCAAAAATATGTTAACGCTAATTAACAAGTATCAACTATTCAAGTCTTTACATAAAGAATCCACTTAAAACAGTGCACATTAAAGACAAAACATTCGTAATTACCTTTTTCTATTCTGCGCTTCTTTATTCCAGTTTTTGCAGCACCTTTGCCTTTACCAGTGATCTCTCCTCCTGAAAAGGTAGGTATTTTAAACATGATTAGCAGAAAAAGTCATGTATCTTCTATTGGGTAAATTTTAAATTGACATAAAATAGACTGCCCTATATAAAAATGATACATTTTTTAAGAAAATAAAGCATTTTCTGTATGCTGTGTTATTCTAAGGTTTAAAGTCCCTCTGCCTGTCGAGGCAACAACAGATGCCTGGATGACAAACAGTGCACATTTTCAAAATGGCCAATTTGCTGACATAGACACAGTTTTTCAATAAGTATTTTTGAATTTCACAACTTTTCACTGCATAAGTAATGATACATGTTTGTTTTTGTTGTTTAAATGCAAGAAATATAAAAACATATTTGTTTGCTGTTTCCAGACCCAGGATTTTATAAGTGGGTAGGTAGGTGCTTTTTTTTTGCGCCAAAGATAGTAAAAACCAACCTTAAGAAATGAAAGAAAACTATACTAAATATCATTAAAAAAATATGTCAAAATGATTGCTATAAAAACTTTTGGGTAGGGCCTTTTTTCATGGGTAGGTAGGTTTTATGAGGGTAGGTGTTACGGTTTTGAATTTATTGTGCGGAATGCATGATTCCATATAAGGTCACTTTGATCTATTACCTTTGACCTACTGGCCCCAAAAACAATAGGGTTCCTCCTCTCAACTAGGGCAATGTACCTATGATGTTTTATGAGTGTAGGTGTTACAATTTAAGTTATTGTGTGGAATGTATATTTCAATGTAAGGTCACTGGGACCTTGACCTTTGACCAACTGGGCCCAAAAGAAATTGGGTTCCTGCTTTCAACAAGGGCGATGAACCTATGAAATTTCATGAGTGTAGGTGTTATGGTTTTGAAGTTATCATGTGGAATTCATACTTCCATATAAGGTGATGGTGGCCTTGACCTTTGAACTACTGACCTCAAACACAATAGGGTTTCTCTACTCACCATGGGCAATGTATGTATGTATGAAGCTTTAAAAGTGTAGGTGTTTCAAATTTAAAGTTATCATGAGGAATGCATTCTTTTTATATATATAAGGTGACAGTTACCTTGACCTTTGACCTACTGACCCCAAAAGAAATAGGGTTCACCCTCTCATCTAGTGCAATGCACTTAGAATTTTCATGAGTGTAGGAGTTATAGTTTCGAAGTTATCTTCCGGAATGTGTTTTTTTATATGAGGTCCTGTTGACCTTGACCTTTGACCTACTGACCCCAAAAACAATGGGGATCCTTCGTTCATCTAGGGCAATGTACCTATGAAGATTCATGATGTGTACATGTTATGGTTTCGAAGTTATCATCCAGAATGCGTTTATCTATATAAGGTCACGGTGACCTTGACCTTTGACCCCAAAAACAATAGGGATCCTCCTCTCACCTAGGGCAATGTACCTATGA
>JAWPHD010007780.1:100000-124002 GCA_037043455.1 Cyrtodaria siliqua
TTCAGGAAGTAGTCGCTACAGACTTGTTTTTTGAAAATCTATTTTTAGCCGTGGCGGCCATCTTGAATTTCCGGCCGACCTGAAATTTTGCTAAGATCAATAAGACATTAAGAGCAACATTCCTGTGAAGTTTCATGAAAATCCGTTGGGTAGTTTCAAAGAAGTAGTCGCTACAAGTTTTCATTATATAACTCTATGTAAACAAAGCAGCCATGTTTAAGGTCAAATCAAAACGATTTTCGACAAGGACCAACATCATGTCATACTGATCATTTTAGAAAAAGTCCCATATCAATATCTCTTATTGTTTTGAAGAAGTAGTCGCTACAAACTTATTTATTTTAAATCTATTTTTAGCTGTGGCGGCCATCTTGAATTTCCGGCCGACCTGAAATTTTTCTAGGATCAACTAGACATCAAGAGCAACATTCCTGTGAAGTTTCATGAACATCCGTCAAGTACTTTCAGAGGAGTAGTCGCTACAAGTTTTTACTATATAACTCTATGTAACCAAAGATGGCCACTGGCAGCCATGTTTAACGTCGAATCAAAAAAATTTCCACAAGGATCTACATCATGTCATGCTGATCATTTTAGAAAAAGTCCCATATCAATATCACTTATAGTTTTCAAGAAGTAGTCGCTACAAACTTATTTTTTAAAAATCTATTTTTAGCTGTGACGGCCATCTTGAATTTCCGGCCAACCTGAAATTTTGATAGGATCAATTAGACATCAAGAGCAACATTCCTGTAAAGTTTCATGACAATCCGCCAAGTAGTTTCAGAGGAGTAGTCGCTACAAGTTTTTACCATATAACTCTATGTAAACAAAGATGGCCGCTGGCAGCCATGTTTAACGTTGAATCAAAACGATTTTTGACTAGGATCAACATCATGTTATGCTGATCATTTTAGAAAAAGTCCCATATCAATATCACTTATAGTTTTCAAGAAGTAGTCGCTACAAACTTATTTTTTAACAAGAGGTCAATGACCTTGAAGCTCTACTGATAGATTTTGATTTCAGGAAGTAGTCGCTACAGACTTGTTTTTTGAAAATCTATTTTTAACCGTGGCGGCCATCTTGAATTTCCGGCCGACCTGAAATTTTGCTAGGATCAATTAGACATTAAGAGCAACATTCCTGTGAAGTTTCATGAAAATCCGTCAAGTAGTTTCAGAGAAGTAGTCGCTACAAGTTTTCATTATATAATTCTATGTAAACAAAGATGGCCGCTGGCAGCCATGTTTAACGTCAAATCAAAACGATTTTCGACAAGGACCAACATCATGTCATACTGATCATTTTAGAAAAAGTCCCATATCAATATCTCTTATTTTTTGAAGAAGTAGTCGCTACAAACTTATTTATTTTAAATCTATTTTTAGCTGTGGTGGCCATCTTGAATTTCCGGCCGACCTGAAATTTTTCTAGGATCAACTAGACATCAAGAGCAACATTCCTGTGAAGTTTCATGAACATCCGTCAAGTAGTTTCAGAGGAGTAGTCGCTACAAGTTTTTACTATATAACTCTATGTAACCAAAGATGGCCACTGGCAGCCACGTTTAACGTCGAATCAAAATAATTTTCCACAAGGATCTACATCATGTCATGCTGATCATTTTAGAAAAAGTCCCATATCAATATCACTTATAGTTTTCAAGAAGTAGTCGCTACAAACTTATTTTTTAAAAATCTATTTTTAGCTGTGACGGCCATCTTGAATTTCCGGCCGACCTGAAATTTTTCTAGGATCAATTAGACATCAAGAGCAACATTCCTGTAACGTTTCATGACAATCCGCAAAGTAGTTTCAGAGGAGTAGTCGCTACAAGTTTTTACTATAAAACTCTATGTAAACAAAGATGGCCGCTGGCAGCCATGTTTAACGTTGAATCAAAACGATTTTTGACTAGGATCAACATCATGTCATGCTGATCATTTTAGAAAAAGTCCCATATCAATATCACTTATAGTTTTCAAGAAGTAGTCGCTACAAACTTGAATTTAAAAAATCTATTTTTAGCTTTGGCGGCCATCTTGGATTTCACATCAACATGAATTTTTGCTAGGATCAACTAGACTTCATGGGCAACATTTCTGTAAAGTTTTATGAATATCCATCCAGTAGTTTCAGAGGAGTAGTCGCTACAAATAAAAGTTAACGGACAGACGGACGGACAGACGGACAGACGGACGCCGGACGCCGCACCACGGCATAAGCTCTGCTGATCTCTGATCAGTAGAGCTAAAAACAAGAAGTAAAAAAAATCTGGTAAAGTTTGGTAAAGATCAGATGAAAAATGAAGGCCCTATCGTAATAACGAGGCAAAATATAGCATTTTTAACAAAATCAAGGGTCATAACTCAGCTGTTAAGGGTCCGATCTGGCTGGTTTTCGAACTTGCCCGAGCTTTCATTGATATTAACAATCTGGTAAAGTTTGGTAAAGATCGGATGAAAAATAAGAGCCCTATTGTCTTAAAGAGGCAAAATATAGCGTTTTTAACTAAATCAAGGGCCACAACTCCGCTGTTACTGGTCCGATCTGGCCGGTTTTCGAACTTGTCCGAGCTTTAATTGATATTAACAATCTGGTACAGTTTGGTAAAGAACTGATCAAAAATGAAGTCCCTATCGTCTTAACGAGGCAAAATATAGCATTTTTAACTAATTCAAGGGCCATAAGTCCGCTGTTACTGGTCCGAGCTGGCTAGTTTTCGAACTTGTCCGATCTTTCATTGATATTAACAATCTGGCAAAGTTTGGTAAAGATCAGATGAAAAATAAGGGCCCTATTGTCTTAACGAGCCAACATATAGCATTTTTAACTAAATAAAGGGCCATAACTCCGCTGTTACTGGTCCGATCTGGCTGGTTTTCGAACTTGTCCGAGCTTTCATAGATATTAACGACCTGTTAAAATTTGGTAAAGATCGAATGAAAAATGAAGGCCCTATCGTCTTAACAAGACAAAAGTTAACGACGGACAGACAACGGACAACTCGGCATCCCATAAGCTCTGCTGGCCTTCAGCCAGGACAGCGAAAAACAAAAGGCCCAAGTGGGCCTGTAGATGCTCTACTGGTATGACATGTATGATGTGATTCAAAAATATAAACATGATAGAGGCCAACCCAAAAAACATGTCGTGGCGGCCGTTTTGAATATTTGACGACAACGAAAAACACACACTTGATAGAGGCCAACAACAGGAATATGTATATGATATTTAACTAGAATAATGTCGTTTGATAAATGTCCTTAAATTTGACCCAAGTTTAGCCATGGTGGCCATCATGGATGACTGGAGGCCCCAAAAACACAAATCTGATGCCGACGCCGGGGTGATTACATAAGCTCTTATTCTTTGAATAGTCGAGCTAAAAAATGGCCCTGAGTCGCTCACCTGAGAATTTTTGCAACGAGGAAAAGTAGTTTACAAGTTCAATTGATTATTAGATTGAAAACATTGTAAGACATAAGGTAAAGTTGCAAAACTTGGTTCTTCGTATTAACAGAGAATGTTTGTATGGAAATGGAAGGATAGGAAACCTCATTTGTACAACTTTTATAGTATAAGAATTGGCGATCATATATAAACAACAAGAGGTCAATGACCTTGAAGCTCTACTGATTGATTTTGATTTCAGGAAGTAGTCGCTACAAACTTGTTTTTTGAAAAATTATTTTTAGCCGTGGCGGCCATCTTGAATTTCCGGCCGACCTGATATTTTGCTAGGATCAATTAGACATCAAGAGCAACATTCCTGTGAAGTTCATGAAAATCCGTCAAGTAGTTTCAGAGGAGTAGTCGCTACAAGTTTTCATTATATAATTCTATGTAAACAAAGATGGCCGCTGACAGCCATGTTTAACATCTAATCAAAATGATTTTTGACAAGGACCAACATCATGTAATGCTGATCATTTTAGAAAAAGTCCCATATCAATATCACTTATAGTTTTCAAGAAGTAGTCGCTACAAACTTGCATTTTGAAAATCTATTTTTAGCCATGGCGGCCATCTGGAATTTCCGGCCGACCTGAAATTTTGCTAGGATCAATTAGACATCAAGAGCAACAGTTCTGTGAAGTTTCATGAAAATCCGTCAAGTAGTTTCAGAGGAGTAGTCGCTACAAGTTTTCATTATATAACTCTATGTAAACAAAGATGGCCACTGGCAGCCATGTTTAATGTCGAATCAAAATAATGTTCGACTCGGATAACCATCATGTCATGCTGATCATTTTAGAAAAAGTCCCATATCAATATCACTTATAGTTTTCAAGAAGTAGTCGCTACAAACTTGTATTTTGAAAATCTAATTTTAGCCATGGCGGCCATCTTGAATTTCCCGCCGACCTAAAATTTTGCTAGGATCAATTAGACATAAGGAGCAACATTCCTGTAAAGTTTCATGAAAATCCGCCAAGTAGTTTCAGAGGAGTAGTCGCTACAAGTTTTTACTATATAACTCTATGTAAACAAAGATGGCCGCTGGCAGCCGTGTTTAACGTTGAATCAAAACGATTTTTGATAAGGACCAACATCATGTCATGCTGATCATTTTAGAAAAAGTCCCATATCAATATCACTTATAGTTTTCAAGAAGTAGTCGCTACAAACTTGTATTTTGAAAATTTATTTTTAGCCGTGGCGGCCATCTTGAATTTCCGGCCGACCTGAAATTTTGCTAAGATCATTTAGACATCAAGAGCAACATTCCTGTAAAGTTTCATGAAAATCCGCCAAGTAGTTTCAGAGGAGTAGTCGCTACAGGTTTTTACTATATAACTCTATGTAAACAAAGATGGCCGCTGGCAGCCGTGTTTAACGTTGAATCAAAACGATTTTTGATAAGGACCAACATCATGTCATGCTGATCATTTTAGAAAAAGTCCCATATCAATATCACTTATAGTTTTCAAGAAGTAGTCGCTACAAACTTGAATTTAAAAAATCTATTTTTAGCTTTGGTGGCCATCTTGGATTTCACATCAACATGAATTTTTGCTAGGATCAACTAGACTTCATGGGCAACATTTCTATAAAGTTTTATGAATATCCATCCAGTAGTTTTAGAGGAGTAGTCGCTACAAATTAAAGTTAATGGACGGACGGACAGACGGACGGACAGACGGACAGACAGACGGACGGACGACGCACCACGGCATAAGCTCTGCTGATCTCTGATCAGTAGAGCTAAAAACTGTCAAAATCTATTCAGTGGTTCATAAGAAGATTTTTTAAGGTTCTGACCATATATGGTAATGGCGGCCATCTTGGCTGTTGCACTGCCCTAATTTGTAAGATTTTCAAAGACATTGACCTCAGTATCGTCCATGTGAAATTTGGTCAAAAATGGCTTCATGGTTTCTGAGGAGATGTCGTTCACTTCCCACCCACACTTCACCCCAATGTCGGCCATCTTGGATGCGGAATTGCACTAATTTTAACAAATTTGAAAAGCACTGACCTAAGGATCATCCATGTGAAGTTTGGTCAAAACTGACCAAGCGGTTTGGAGAATAAGGCTTTTTTTAAAAAGATTTTCCTATACTATTTTATGCAAAACTGTGACCCAGGGTGGGGCAAGATTTGACTCCACGGTCACCATTTGAACAACCTTTAAAGAGGACCATAAGCTAATGCTACATACAATGTATGAGAGACATACATCTTGTGCATTTAGAGAAGAAGATTTTTAAATTCCCAATATAAATCCATGTAAAACATGTAAAATCTCCACATACAAACTTTGGAACTTTTGACACTAGGAACTTCGTTTGTATGACTTTTGTAGTCCAGTAGTTGGCGATCATTTATAAATACAAGAGCTGTCGGAGAACAGCGCAGCTCGATATACCATCAGAAAACAAGGCAAAAACAAGGTGGGGGTGGTGTTGGGGGACGGGGCTTGTATAGAAACTCAGGCCGATATAAAATTATGTTTGAAATTTTATTATTTTTATTTGTTTTAATCCAAAATTGCTGTCATTTCAAAGAAATTTGTGGTCGAAAGGCAACTCGGGGAGGGAGCTGATATCTGGCAATTTTTCTAAATTGTTTTATATGTAAATGATTGCGTTCAAATTAAAGTTTTAATATTCAAATAATGGAAGATAAAATGAAAACAATTCCCCTCCCCCTGTCGTCCATGTGAGGGGAGACCATAAACAAGGGGGGGGGGGGGGGGGGGGGGGGGTATTCAAATAATGGAAGATAAAATGAAAACAATTCCCCTCCCCCTGTCGTCCATGTGAGGGGAGACCATAAACAAGGGGGGGGGGGGGGGGGGGGGGTGTGCGTAACATAGCTATGTGTAAGAACTGATAATAACAACACAGAAATATGTAAAACAAGAGGTCAATGACCTTGAAGCTCTACTGATTGATTTTGATTTCAGGAAGTAGTCGCTACAGACTTGTTTTTTGAAAATCTATTTTTAACCGTGGCGGCCATCTTGAATTTCCGGCCGACCTGAAATTTTGCTAGGATCAATTAGACATTAAGAGCAACATTCCTGTGAAGTTTCATGAAAATCCGTCAAGTAGTTTCAGAGGAGTAGTCGCTACAAGTTTTCATTATATAACTCTATGTAAACAAAGATGGCCGCTGGTAGCCATGTTTAACGTCAAATCAAAACGATTTTCGACAAGGACCAACATCATGTCATACTGATCATTTTAGAAAAAGTCCCATATCAATATCTCTTATAGTTTTGAAGAAGTAGTCGCTACAAACTTATTTATTTTAAATCTATTTTTAGCTGTGGCGGCCATCTTGAATTTCCGGCCGACCTGAAATTTTTCTAGGATCAACTAGACATCAAGAGCAACATTCCTGTGAAGTTTCATGAACATCCGTCAAGTAGTTTCAGAGGAGTAGTCGCTACAAGTTTTTACTATATAACTCTATGTAACCAAAGATGGCCACTGGCAGCCATGTTTAACGTCGAATCAAAATAATTTTCCATAAGGATCAACATCATGTCATGCTGATCATTTTAGAAAAAGTCCCATATCAATATCACTTATAGTTTTCAAGAAGTAGTCGCTAAACTTATTTTTTAAAAATCTATTTTTAGCTGTGACGGCCATCTTGAATTTCTGGCCAATCTGAAATTTTGCTAGGATCAATTAGACATCAAGAGCAACATTCCTGTAAAGTGTCATGACAATCCGTCAAGTAGTTTCAGAGGAGTAGTCGCTACAAGTTTTAACTATATAACTCTATGTAAACAAAGATGGCCTCTGGCAGCCATGTTTAACGTCGAATCAAAACGATTTTTGACAAGGATCAACATCATGTCATGCTGATCATTTTAGAAAAAGTTCCATATCAATATCACTTATAGTTTTCAAGAAGTAGTCGCTACAAACTTGTATTTTAAAACTCTATTTTAAGCTTTGGCGGCCATCTTGGATTTCACATCAACATGAATTTTTGCTAGGATCAACTAGACTTTATGGGCAACATTTCTGTAAAGTTTCATGAATATCAAATGGGAGGACGGTGGGACAACATGGCTATATGTGTAAGAATTGACCAAAACAACACAGAAATATGTAAAAGTAAAAAATAAATGAAAAATCGAGTGAGTGAGGGTGTGGGGTGAGAGGTGGGGAAGGGGGAGGGGTGGCGGGGATAGGGTGCTGTGTAAGAATTAACAACAAGAGGTCAATGACCTGGAAGCTCTACTGATTGATTTTGATTTCAGGAAGAAGTCGCTACAGACTTGTTTTTTGAAAAATTATTTTTAGCCGTGGCGGCCATCTTGAATTTCCGGACGACCTCAAATTTTGCTAGGATCAAATAGATATCAAGAGCAACATTCCTGTGAAGTTTCATGAAAATCCGTCAAGTAGTTTCACAGGAATAGTCGCTACAAGTTTTCATTCTATAACTCTATGTAAACAAAGATGGCCGCTGACAGCCATGTTTAACGTCGAATCAAAATAATGTTTGACTCTGATAACCATCATGTCATGCTGATCATTTTACAAAAAGTCCAATATCAATATCACTTATAGTTTTCAAGACGTAGTCGCTACAAACTTATTTTTTAAAAAATCTAATTTTAGCTGTGGCGGCCATCTTGAATTTCTGGCCGATCTGAAATTTTGCTAGGATCAATTAAACATTAAGAGCAATATTCCTGTAAAGTTTCATGAAAATCTGCCAAGTAGTTTCAAAGGATTAGTCGCTACAAGTTTTTACTATATAACTCTATGTAAACAAAGATGGTCGCTGGCAGCCATGTTTAACGTTGAATCAAAACAATTTTTGACAAGGACCAACATCATGTCATGCTGATCATTTTACAAAAAGTCCAATATCAATATCACTTATAGTTTTCAAGTAGTAGTCGCTACAAACTTGTATTTTGAAAATCTATTTTTAGCCATGGCAGCCATCTTGAATTTCCGGGCGACCTGAAATTTTGCTAGGATCAATTAGACATCAAGGACAATATTCCTGTGAAGTTTCATGAAAATCAATCAAGTAGTTTCAGAGGAGTAGTCGCTACAAGTTTTCATCATATAACTCTATGTAAACAAAGATGGCCACTGGCAGCCATGTTTAACGTTGAATCAAAACGATTTTTGACAAGGACCAACATCATGTTATGCTGATCATTTTGCAAAAAGTCCCATATCAATATCACTTATAGTTTTCAAGAAGTATTAGCTACAAACTTGTATTTTGAAAATTTATTTTTAGCCGTGGCGGCCATCTTGAATTTCCGGCCGACCTGAAATTTTTCTAGGATCAATTAGACATCAAGAGCAACATTCCTGTGAAGTTTCATGAAAATCCGTCAAGTAGTTTCAGAGGAGTAGTCGCTACAAGTTTTCATTATATAACTCTATGTAAACAAAGATGGCCGCTGGCAGCCATGTTTAACGTTGAATCTAAACGATTTTCGACAAGGACCAACATTATGTCATGCTGATAATTTTAGAAAAAGTCCCATATCAATATCACTTATACTTTTCATGAAGAAGTCGCTACAAACTTGTTTTTTAAAAACCTATTTTTAGATCTGGCGGCCATCTTGGATTTCACATCAACATGAATTTTTGCTAGGATCAACTAGACTTCATGGGCAACATTTCTGTAAAGTTTCATGAAAATCCATTCAGTAATTTCAGAGGAGTAGTCGCTACAAAAAAAGTTTACGGACAGACAGACGGACAACGGACGCCGCACCACGACATAAGCTCTGCTGATCTCTGATCAGTAGAGCTAAAAACAACACAGAAATATGTAAAAACAAGAGGTCAATGACCTTGAAGCTCTACTGATAGGTTTTTGATAGCTAGATCAGCATTCCTGTGAAGTTTCATGAAAATCAAGTGTTTATTATATAACTCTATGTAAACAAAGATGGCGGCCATGTTTAACGTCAAATCAAAATAATTTTTGATCAGGATCAACATCATGTCATACTATCCAGTAGTTTCAGAGGAGTAGTCGCTACAAATAAAAGTTTACGTACAGACAGACGGACGGACGGACAACGGACGCCGCACCACGGCATAAGCTCTGCTGATCTCTGATCAGTCGAGCTCACAATGGAGTTTGCCGTTTGCCGAGATGACAATTTAGTGCATTTGTTTAAAAATAAAATGCCATTCTATTAAAAACAAGAGGCCCAAGAGGGCCTGTGGATGCTCTACTGGCTAAAACGGCTCTTACATCAAGGGTTGTCGACATAAAATTCCCATCAGTAGTTTTTTTAAAACATTGCAAAAACAACAGGGATAGGATGGCCTTAGATCGCTCACCTGGTAATCATGGGCAATAAGTCTGCTGTGTCTAGTCTGGCTTGGGTATTTTTTAATTTGTCCCACTTCTATGAATGAAATTTTATAACAAGAGGTCAATGACCTTGAAGCTCTACTGATTGATTTTGATTTCAGGAAGTAGTGACTACAAACTTGATTTTTGAAAATCTATTTTTAGCCGTGGCGGCCATCTTGAATTTCCGGCCGACCTGAAATTTTGCTAGGATCAATTACACATCAAGAGCAACATTTCTGTCAAGTTTCATGAAAATCCGTCAAGTACTTTCAGAGGAGTAGTCGCTACAAGTTTTCATTATATAACTCTATGTAAACAAAGATGGCCACTGGCAGCCATGTTTAACGTCGAATCGAAATAATGTTCAACTCGGATAACCATCATGTCATGCTGATCATTTTAGAAAAAGTCCCATATCAATATCTCTTAAAGTTTTCAAGAAGTCGTCGCTACAATCTTATTTTTTTTAAATCTATTTTTAGCCGTGGCGGCCATCTTGATTTTCCGGCCGACCTGAAATTTTGCTAGTATCAATAAGACATCAAGAGCAACATTCCTGTGAAGTTTTATGAAAATCCGTAAAGTGGTTTCAGAGAAGTAGTCGCTACAAGTTTTCATTATATAACTCTTTGTAAACAAAGATGGCCACTGGCAGCCATGTTTAACGTCGAATCAAAACAATTTTCGACAAGGACCAACATCATGTCATGCTGATCATTTTAGAAAAAGTCCCATATCAATATCTCTTATAGTTTTCAAGAAGTAGTCGCTACAAACTTATTTTTTAAAAATCTATTTTTAGCCGTGGTGGCCATCTTGAATTTCCGGCCGACCTGAAATTTTGCTAGGATCAATTAGACATCAAGAGCAACATTCGTGTGAAGTTTCATGAAAATCCGTCAAGTAGTTTCAGAGGAGTAGTCGCTACAAGTTTTCATTATATAACTCTATGTAAACAAAGATGGCCGCTGGCAGCCATGTTTAATGTCGAATCAAAACGATTTTCGACAAGGACCAACATCATGTCTTTAGAAAAAGTCCCATATCAATATCACTTATAGTTTTCAAGAAGTAGTCGCTACAAACTTATTTTTTAACAAGAGGTCAATGACCTTGAAGCTCTACTGATTGATTTTGATTTCAGGAAGTAGTCGCTACAGACTTGTTTTTGAAAATCTATTTTTAACCGTGGCGGCCATCTTGAATTTCCGGCCGACCTGAAATTTTGCTAAGATCAATAAGACATTAAGAGCAACATTCCTGTGAAGTTTCATGAAAATCAATCAAGTAGTTTCAGAGGAGTAGTCGCTACAAGTTTTCATCATATAACTCTATGTAAACAAAGATGGCCACTGGCAGCCATGTTTAACGTTGAATCAAAACGATTTTTGACAAGGACCAACATCATGTTATGCTGATCATTTTGCAAAAAGTCCCATATCAATATCACTTATAGTTTTCAAGAAGTATTAGCTACAAACTTGTATTTTGAAAATTTATTTTTAGCCGTGGCGGCCATCTTGAATTTCCGGCCGACCTGAAATTTTTCTAGGATCAATTAGACATCAAGAGCAACATTCCTGTGAAGTTTCATGAAAATCCGTCAAGTAGTTTCAGAGGAGTAGTCGCTACAAGTTTTCATTATATAACTCTATGTAAACAAAGATGGCCACTGGCAGCCATGTTTAACGTTGAATCTAAACGATTTTCGACAAGGACCAACATTATGTCATGCTGATAATTTTAGAAAAAGTCCCATATCAATATCACTTATACTTTTCATGAAGAAGTCGCTACAAACTTGTTTTTTAAAAACCTATTTTTAGATCTGGCGGCCATCTTGGATTTCACATCAACATGAATTTTTGCTAGGATCAACTAGACTTCATGGGCAACATTTCTGTAAAGTTTCATGAAAATCCATTCAGTAATTTCAGAGGAGTAGTCGCTACAAAAAAAGTTTACGGACAGACAGACGGACAACGGACGCCGCACCACGACATAAGCTCTGCTGATCTCTGATCAGTAGAGCTAAAAACAACACAGAAATATGTAAAAACAAGAGGTCAATGACCTTGAAGCTCTACTGATAGGTTTTTGATAGCTAGATCAGCATTCCTGTGAAGTTTCATGAAAATCAAGTGTTTATTATATAACTCTATGTAAACAAAGATGGCGGCCATGTTTAACGTCAAATCAAAATAATTTTTGATCAGGATCAACATCATGTCATACTATCCAGTAGTTTCAGAGGAGTAGTCGCTACAAATAAAAGTTTACGTACAGACAGACGGACGGACGGACAACGGACGCCGCACCACGGCACAAGCTCTGCTGATCTCTGATCAGTCGAGCTCACAATGGAGTTTGCCGTTTGCCGAGATGACAATTTAGTGCATTTGTTTAAAAATAAAATGCCATTCTATTAAAAACAAGAGGCCCAAGAGGGCCTGTGGATGCTCTACTGGCTAAAACGGCTCTTACATCAAGGGTTGTCGACATAAAATTCCCATCAGTAGTTTTTTTAAAACATTGCAAAAACAACAGGGATAGGATGGCCTTAGATCGCTCACCTGGTAATCATGGGCAATAAGTCTGCTGTGTCTAGTCTGGCTTGGGTATTTTTTAATTTGTCCCACTTCTATGAATGAAATTTTATAACAAGAGGTCAATGACCTTGAAGCTCTACTGATTGATTTTGATTTCAGGAAGTAGTGACTACAAACTTGATTTTTGAAAATCTATTTTTAGCCGTGGCGGCCATCTTGAATTTCCGGCCGACCTGAAATTTTGCTAGGATCAATTACACATCAAGAGCAACATTTCTGTCAAGTTTCATGAAAATCCGTCAAGTACTTTCAGAGGAGTAGTCGCTACAAGTTTTCATTATATAACTCTATGTAAACAAAGATGGCCACTGGCAGCCATGTTTAACGTCGAATCGAAATAATGTTCAACTCGGATAACCATCATGTCATGCTGATCATTTTAGAAAAAGTCCCATATCAATATCTCTTAAAGTTTTCAAGAAGTCGTCGCTACAATCTTATTTTTTTTAAATCTATTTTTAGCCGTGGCGGCCATCTTGATTTTCCGGCCGACCTGAAATTTTGCTAGTATCAATAAGACATCAAGAGCAACATTCCTGTGAAGTTTTATGAAAATCCGTAAAGTGGTTTCAGAGAAGTAGTCGCTACAAGTTTTCATTATATAACTCTATGTAAACAAAGATGGCCACTGGCAGCCATGTTTAACGTCGAATCAAAACAATGTTCAACTCGGATAACCATCATGTCATGCTGATCATTTTAGAAAAAGTCCCATATCAATATCTCTTAAAGTTTTCAAGAAGTCGTCGCTACAATCTTATTTTTTTTAAATCTATTTTTAGCCGTGGCGGCCATCTTGAATTTCCGGCCGACCTGAAATTTTGCTAGGATCAATTAGACATCAAGAGCAACATTCGTGTGAAGTTTCATGAAAATCCGTCAAGTAGTTTCAGAGGAGTAGTCGCTACAAGTTTTCATTATATAACTCTATGTAAACAAAGATGGCCGCTGGCAGCCATGTTTAATGTCGAATCAAAACGATTTTCGACAAGGACCAACATCATGTCTTTAGAAAAAGTCCCATATCAATATCACTTATAGTTTTCAAGAAGTAGTCGCTACAAACTTATTTTTTAACAAGAGGTCAATGACCTTGAAGCTCTACTGATTGATTTTGATTTCAGGAAGTAGTCGCTACAGACTTGTTTTTTGAAAATCTATTTTTAACCGTGGCGGCCATCTTGAATTTCCGGCCGACCTGAAATTTTGCTAAGATCAATAAGACATTAAGAGCAACATTCCTGTGAAGTTTCATGAAAATCAATCAAGTAGTTTCAGAGAAGTAGTCGCTACAAGTTTTCATTATATAACTCTATGTAAACAAAAATGGCCGCTGGCAGCCATGTTTAACGTCAAATCAAACGATTTTCGACAAGGACCAACATCATGTCATACTGATCATTTTAGAAAAAGTCCCATATCAATATCTCTTATTGTTTTGAAGAAGTAGTCGCTACAAACTTATTTATTTTAAATCTATTTTTAGCTGTGGTGGCTATCTTGAATTTCCGGCCGACCTGAAATTTTTCTAGGATCAACTAGACATCAAGAGCAACATTCCTGTGAAGTTTAATGAACATCCGTCAAGTAGTTTCAGAGAGGTAGTCACTACAAGTTTTTACTATATAACTCTATGTAACCAAAGATGGCCACTGGCAGCCATGTTTAACGTCGAATCAAAATAATTTTCCACACGGATCTACATCATGTCATGCTGATCATTTTAGAAAAAGTCCCATATCAATATCACTTATAGTTTTCAAGAAGTAGTCTCTACAAACTTATTTTTTAAAAATCTATTTTTAGCTGTGACGGCCATCTTGAATTTCCGGCCGACCTGAAATTTTTCTAGGATCAATTAGACATCAAGAGCAACAATCCTGTGAAGTTTCATGACAATCCGCCAAGTAGTTTCAGAGGAGTAGTCGCTACAAGTTTTTACTATATAACTCTATGTAACCAAAGATGGCCACTCGCAGCCATGTTTAATGTCGAATCAAAATAATTTTCCACAAGGATCTACATCATGTCATGCTGATCATTTTAGAAAAAGTCCCATATCAATATCACTTATAGTTTACAAGAAGTAGTCGCTACAAACTTATTTTTTAACAAGAGGTCAATGACCTTGAAGCTCTACTGATTGATTTTGATTTCAGGAAGTAGTGACTACAAACTTGATTTTTGAAAATCTATTTTTAGCCGTGGTGGCCATCTTGAATTTCCGGCCGACCTGAAATTTTGCTAGGATCAATTAGACATCAAGAGCAACATTTCTGTGAAGTTTCATGAAAATCCGTCTAGTACTTTCAGAGGAGTAGTCGCTACAAGTTTTCATTATATAACTCTATGTAAACAAAGATGGCCACTGGCAGCCATGTTTAACGTCGAATCAAAATAATGTTCAACTCAGATAACCATCATGTCATGCTGATCATTTTAGAAAAAGTCCCATATCAATATCTCTTAAAGTTTTCAAGAAGTCGTTGCTACAATCTTATTTTTTTTTAAATCTATTTTGAGCCGTGGCGGCCATCTTGATTTTCCGGCCGACCTGAAATTTTGCTAGTATCAATAAGACATCAAGAGCAACATTCCTGTGAAGTTTTATGAAAATCCGTAAAGTAGTTTCAGAGGAGTAGTCGCTACAAGTTTTCATTATATATCTCTATGTAAACAAAGATGGCCACTGGCAGCCATGTTTAACGTCGAATCAAAAACGATTTTTGACAAGGACCAACATCATGTCATGCTGATCATTTTAGAAAAAGTCCCATATCAATATCTCTTATAGTTTTCAAGAAGTAGTCGCTACAAACTTATTTTTCAAAAATCTATTTTTAGCCGTGGCGGCCATCTTGAATTTCTGGCCGACCTGAAATTTTGCTAGGATCAATTAGACATCAAGAGCAACATTTCTGTGAAGTTTCATGAAAATCCGTCAAGTAGTTTCAGAGGAGTAGTCGCTACAAGTTTTCATTATATAACTCTATGTAAACAAAGATGGCCACTGGCAGCCATGTTTAATGTGGAATCAAAATAATGTTCGACTCGGATAACCATCATGTCATGCTGATCAATTTAGATAAAAGTCCCATATCAATATCACTTATAGTTTTCAAGAAGTAGTCGCTACAAACTTATTTTTTAAAAATCTATTTTTAACTGTGGCAGCCATCTTGAATTTCTGGCCGATCTGAAATTTTGCTAGGATCAATTAGACATTATGAGCAACATTCCTGTAAAGTTTCATGAAAATCCACCAAGTAGTTTCAGAGGAGTAGTCGCTACAAGTTTTTACTATATAACTCTATGTAAACAAAGATGGCCGCTGGCAGCCACGTTTAACGTCGAATCAAAACGATTTTTGATAAGGACTAACATCATGTCATGCTGATCATTTTAGAAAAAGTCCCATATCAATATCACTTATAGTTTTCAAGAAGTAGTCGGTACAAACTTGTATTTTGAAAATTTATTTTTTAGCCGTGGCGGCCATCTTGAATTTCCAGCCGACCTGAAATTTTGCTAGGATCATTTAGACATCAAGAGCAACATTCCTGTGAAGTTTCATGAAAATCCGTCAAGTAGTTTCAGAGGAGTAGTCGCTACAAGTTTTCATTATATAACTCTATGTAAACAAAGATGGCCGCTGGCAGCCATGTTTAACGTCAAATCAAAACGATTTTCGACAAGGACCAACATCATGTCATGCTGATCATTTTAGAAAAAGTCCCATATCAATATCACTTATAGTTTTCAAGAAGTAGTCGCTACAAACTTGAATTTAAAAAATCTATTTTTAGCTTTGGTGGCCATCTTGGATTTCACATCAACATGAATTTTTGCTAGGATCAACTAGACTTCATGGGCAACATTTCTGTAAAGTTTTATGAATATCCATCCAGTAGTTTCAGAGGAGTAGTCGCTACAAATAAAAGTTAACGGACGGACGGACAGACGGACGGACAGACGGACAAACGACGGACACCGCACCACGGCATAAGCTCTGCTGATCTCTGATCAGTAGAGCTAAAAATCTATTTTTAGCTGTGACGGCCATCGTGAATTTCAGGTCGACCTGAAATTTTTCTAGGATCAATTAGACATCAAGAGCAACATTCCTGTAAAGATTCATGACAATCCGCCAAGTAGTTTCAGAGGAGTAGTCGCTACAAGTTTTTACTATATAACTCTATGTAAACAAAGATGGCCGCTGGCAGCCATGTTTAACGTTGAATCAAAACGATTTTTGACTAGGATCAACATCATGTAATGCTGATCATTTTAGAAAAAGTCCCATATCAATATCACTGATAGTTTTCAAGAAGTAGTCGTACAAACTTATTTTTTAAAAATCTGTTTTTAGCTGTGACGGCCATCTTGAATTTCCGGCCGACCTGAAATTTTTCTAGGATCAATTAGACATCAAGAGCAACATTCCTGTAAAGTTTCATGACAATCCGCCAAGTAGTTTCAGAGAAGTAGTCGCTACAAGTTTTTACTATATAACTCTATGTAAACAAAGATGGCCGCTGGCAGCCATGTTTAACGTTGAATCAAAACGATTTTTGACTAGGATCAACATCATGTCATGCTGATCATTTTAGAAAAAGTCCCATATCAATATCACTTATAGTTTTCAAGAAGAAGTCGCTTCAAACTTGTATTTTAAAACTCTATTTTTAGCTTTGGCGGCCATCTTGGATTTCACATCAACATGAATTTTTGCTAGGATCAACTAGACTTTATGGGCAACATTTCTGTAAAGTTTCATGAATATCCATTAAGTAGTTTCAGAGGTGAAGTCACTACAAATAAAAGTTTACGGACAGACGGACGGACGGACGGACGACGGACGCCGCACCATGGCATAAGCTCTGCTGATCTCTGATCAGTAGAGCTAAAAATCTATTTTTAACTGTGGCAGCCATCTTGAATTTCTGGCCGATCTGAAATTTTGCTAGGATCAATTAGACATTAAGAGCAACATTCCTGTAAAGTTTCATGAAAATCCGCCAAGTAGTTTCAGAGGAGTAGTCGCTACAAGTTTTTACTATATAACTCTATGTAAACAAAGATGGCCGCTGGCAGCCACGTTTAACGTCGAATCAAAACGATTTTTGATAAGGACCAACATCATGTCATGCTGATCATTTTAGAAAAAGTCCCATATCAATATCACTTATAGTTTTCAAGAAGTAGTCGCTACAAACTTGTATTTTGAAAATTTATTTTTAGCCGTGGCGGCCATCTTGAATTTCCGGCCGACCTGAAATTTTGCTAGGATCATTTAGTCATCAAGAGCAACATTCCTGTGAAGTTTCATGAAAATCCGTCAAGTAGTTTCAGAGAAGTAGTCGCTACAAGTTTTCATTATATAACTCTATGTAAACAAAGATGGCCACAGGCAGCCATGTTTAACGTCAAATCAAAACGATTTTCGACAAGGACCAACATCATGTCATGCTGATCATTTTAGAAAAAGTCCCATATCAATATCACTTATAGTTTTCAAGAAGTAGTCGCTACAAACTTGTATTTTGAAAATTTATTTTTAGCCGTGGCGGCCATCTTGAATTTCCGGCCGACCTGAAATTTTGCTAGGATCATTTAGTCATCAAGAGCAACATTCCTGTGAAGTTTCATGAAAATCCGTCAAGTAGTTTCAGAGAAGTAGTCGCTACAAGTTTTCATTATATAACTCTATGTAAACAAAGATGGCCACTGGCAGCCATGTTTAACGTCAAATCAAAACGATTTTCGACAAGGACCAACATCATGTCATGGTGATCATTTTAGAAAAAGTCCCATATCAATATCACTTATAGTTTTCAAGAAGTAGTCGCCACAAACTTGAATTTAAAAAATCTATTTTTAGCTTTGGCAGCCATCTTGGATTTCACATCAACATGAATTTTTGCTAGGATCAACTAGACTTCATGGGCAACATTTCTGTAAAGTTTTATGAATATCCATCCAGTAGTTTCAGATGAGTAGTCGCTACAAATAAAAGTTAACGGACGGACGGACAGACGGACGCCGCACCACGGCATAAGCTCTGCTGATCTCTGATCAGTAGAGCTAAAAATGGGGGGCGGGGTTTATATTAACATTCTAAACAAAGATCAGATAAAAAATGAAGTAACTACAGATTTAACAAAGGAAAATACAATATAGCATTTTTCAGCAAATCAAGGGCCATAACCTGTCGTTACTAACAAGATCTAGCTGGTTTTCGAATTTGTCCGAGATTTCATTGATATACCGCGATTTGCACAACTAGACATCATACTGAGGCTTCCTGCCAAATTTTGTAGAAAGTTTAGGAGTAACGCCGACAAAAAATTTAAAGTAACAAGAGGTCAATGACCTTGAAGCTCTACTGATTGATTTTGATTTCAGGAAGTAGTCGCTACAGACTTGTTTTTTTGAAAATCTATTTTTAACCGTGGCGGCCATCTTGAATTTCCGGCCGACCTGAAATTTTCATAGGATCAATTAGACATTAAGAGCAACATTCCTGTGAAGTTTCATGAAAATCCGTCAAGTAGTTTCAGAGGAGTAGTCGCTACAAGTTTTCATTATATAACTCTATGTAAACAAAGATGGCCGCTGGTAGCCATGTTTAACGTCAAATCAAAACAATTTTCGACAAGGACCAACATCATGTCATACTGATCATTTTAGAAAAAGTCCCATATCAATATCTCTTATAGTTTTGAAGAAGTAGTCGCTACAAACTTATTTATTTTAAATCTATTTTTAGCTGTGGCGGCCATCTTGAATTTCCGGCCGACCTGAAATTTTTCTAGGATCAACTAGACATCAAGATCAACATTCCTGTGAAGTTTCATGAACATCTGTCAGGTAGTTTCAGAGGAGTAGTCGCTATAAGTTTTTACTATATAACTCTGTGTAACCAAAGATGGCCACTGGCAGCCATGTTTAACGTCGAATCAAAATAATTTTCCACAAGGATCAACATCATGTCATGCTGATCATTTTAGAAAAAGTCCCATATCAATATCACTTATAGTTTTCAAGAAGTAGTCGCTAAAAACTTGTATTTTGAAAATCTATTTTTAGCCATGGCGGCCATCTTGAATTTCCGGCCGACCTGAAATTTTGCTAGGATCAATTAGACATTAAGAGCAACATTCCTGTGAAGTTTCATGAAAATCCGTCAAGTAGTTTCAGAGGAGTAGTCGCTACAAGTTTTCATTATATAACTCTATGTAAACAAAGATGGCCGCTGGTAGCCATGTTTAACGTCAAATCAAAACAATTTTCGACAAGGACCAACATCATGTCATACTGATCATTTTAGAAAAAGTCCCATATCAATATCTCTTATAGTTTTGAAGAAGTAGTCGCTACAAACTTATTTATTTTAAATCTATTTTTAGCTGTGGCGGCCATCTTGAATTTCCGGCCGACCTGAAATTTTTCTAGGATCAACTAGACATCAAGATCAACATTCCTGTGAAGTTTCATGAACATCCGTCAGGTAGTTTCAGAGGAGTAGTCGCTATAAGTTTTTACTATATAACTCTGTGTAACCAAAGATGGCCACTGGCAGCCATGTTTAACGTCGAATCAAAATAATTTTCCACAAGGATCAACATCATGTCATGCTGATCATTTTAGAAAAAGTCCCATATCAATATCACTTATAGTTTTCAAGAAGTAGTCGCTAAAAACTTGTATTTTGAAAATCTATTTTAAGCCATGGCGGCCATCTTGAATTTCCGGCCGACCTGAAATTTTGCTAGGATCAATTAGACATAAAGAGCAACATTCCTGTAAAGTTTCATGAAAATCCGCCAAGTAGTTTCAGAGGAGTAGTCGCTACAAGTTTTTACTATATAACTCTATGTAAACAAAGATGGCCGCTGGCAGCCACGTTTACGTCGAATCAAAACGATTTTTGATAAGGACCAACATCATGTCATGCTGATCATTTTAAAAAAAAAGTCCCATATCAATATCACTTATAGTTTTCAAGAAGTAGTCGCTACAAACTTGTATTTTGAAAATCTATTTTTAGCTTTGGCGGCCATCTTTGATTTCACATCAACATGAATTTTTGCTAGGATCAACTAGACTTCATGGGCAACATTTCTGTAAAGTTTTATGAATATCCATCCAGTAGTTTCAGAGGAGTAGTCGCTACAAATAAAAGTTAACGGACAGACGGACGGACAGACGGACGGACGGACGGACGGACGGACGACGGACGCCGCACCACGGCATAAGCTCTGCTGATCTCTGATCAGTAGAGCTAAAAATGTGAAAGTGCCATAACTCCGTCATAAATCAGCGAACTGGAACAAAAGCGTGAAATGCACAACTAGACATCTTACCAATGCTTCCTGCCAAGTTTCGTCGAAATCCAACAAGGCTAAAAGGAGGAGTAGAACCGACAAGAAATTTAAAAGTAAACATGTCAAGGGGCCATAACAAAATGCAATAGGCACAACTAGAAATCATAGCAATGCTTCCTGCTAACACGGCATTAACACCAAAAAAAAAAATAAAAAAAGCAAGTAAAAAAAAAAAATAAAAAAAAAATAAATAAAAAATAAATCAAAAATTAAAACAATCAATCAATAAATATATCAAATAAAAAAAATAAAAAAAAATAATAAAAAAAAATAATCAAACAAAAGGCCCAAGAGGGCCTGTGGACGCTCTACTGGCTAACATGGCTCTTATAACATCAATGAAGCAAATGACTGCCATTTACGTTTTTTTGAAAGTTTCAGGCAAAAAACAGCTTTTTGACTAAATCCAGGGCCATAACTCAAGAATCTGGTAGAATTTGGTAAAGATCAGATGAAAAATGAAGGCCCTAACGTATTAACGAGTCAAAATATAGCATTTTTAACTAAATCAAGAGCCATAACTCCTCTGTTACTGGTCCAACTGGTCCAACATAGAGTTAAAAAATGTTTTTTTCCAAAAAAAAAATCTTCAAAAAAAAATCTAAAAAATTTCAAAAGAAATCAAAAAAGAATTCAAAAAAAAAACACAAATATATAAAAAAAGAAAAAATGAAGGCCCCATCATATGACGAGGCAAATTATAGCATTTTTAACAAAATCAAGGTCCATAACTTCAGTGTTACTGGTCCGATCTGGCTGGTTTTCGAACTTGACCGAGCTTTCATTCACATTAACAATCTTATGAAAAATGAAGGCCCTATCGTCTTAACGAGGCAAAATATAGCATTTTGAACTAAATCAAGGGCATTAACTCCGCTGTTACTGGTCCGATATGAATGGTTTTCGAACTTGTCGGAGCTTTCATTGATATTAACAATCTGATAAAGTTTGATAAAGATCGGATGAACAATAAAGCCCCTATCGTCTTAACGAGGCAAAATATAGCATTTTGAACTAAATGAAGGGCCATAACTCCGCTGTTACTGGTCCGATCTGGCTGGTTTTCGAACTTGTCCGAGCTTTCATTTATATCAACAACCTGTTAAAGTTTGGTAAAGATCGGATGAAAAATGAAGGCCCTATCGTCTTAACGAGACAAAATTTAACGACGGACGGACGACGGACAACGCCATCCAATAAGCTCTGTAAGCTCAGTAGAGCTAAAAAAATCCATGCATCCAAAAGATGCACTACATAAGACACAACTATGTCAAAATAGAATATGTTTTCTTCCAAAGATTAAGCTATAAATTACGTTTAAAACATCTAGTGCATAATTATAGTTCATGAGAGAGTGATGTAAATGTAACAATTAAAGTTATCTGCCCTTTGCTTGGATGGTGAAGGTCACATCCACATTTGCTTTGTCACGTTGCAATGTACCACTCAAGACACAACTTCATTACATTTCTATGTGAAAGAGCGGGATTTCTCAGTGCAAGAATATTCATAATCGCTAAATATTAATAACTAAGGCCAAATAAAATTATACCTGAGTTTACTGTAACCCGACCGACCCTCTGAAAACACCCCCGACTCCTTTTTTTTTATTTAAAAAAAAAATTTAAAAAAAAAAGAAAAAGATTTTTTTTTTTTTTTTTTTAAAAATAATTATGTTCATGCAATCACGATCGATTCATGTGCTCATTGTCCTGCTGTTGGAACTGACCCTCTTCCGGACTTGCGAAAAATAAATTAAACTGTTTTACTCCTTTGCAATAATTGCAAGTGATTGGGAAAAGAGCCAGTTGTTGCCAGGCCTTTTGGGAAACAATAAAACATACACAATTTCATATTGTTATCTATTGTAGTTTTTAAAATACCACATTTTCCCATTCATCAAAGCTCATCGCCACCTTAAATGTAACTTCGCCAAAAAATAAAATAAACAAGAGGCCCAAGAGGGCCTGTGGACGCTCTACTGGCTCAAGATAAAGTTTATATATAAGGGGCCATAAGTCTTTTAAAAATAATTCAACCAGAACATGGCAATGACAGGTGCAACTAGGCTTAGTACTGATCATTCTCGCCAAGATTCGCTGAAATCTGGCAAAGAGTTCAGAAGAGACTAATCTGGACAAAGTTTGTGTATTAAAACATTTAAAGGGTCACAACTCTGCCAAAAATCATTCAACCGAAATATGGCAATGATATGCACAACTAGGCTTGATATGATCATTCTTGTCAAGTTTCGTCTATATCCAGCCAGGGTTCAGGAGAACTAGCCCGGAAAAAAATTGAGATTCACTTTAAGTAAGTGGTAAGTTTCGAGTAAGAAAATTGAGTTTCGAATAAGAAAGTGAGTTTCGAGTAAGGAAAGAAAAAAGTGAGTTTCGAGTAAGAACAGAAAAAAGTGAGTTTCGAGTAAGAACAGAAAACAAGAGGGCCATGATGGCCCTATATCGCTCACCTGAGTAAATTTGAACCATTACAAGAGGGCTAAGATGGCCCTTAAGCGATCACCTGAGTACTGGCACATTATCGAACTTCTTCGAAATCTTATGGTCATATACAATCTGTGCAAGTTTGGTTAAGATTGTTCAAGTGGTCTCTGTTGTGTATAACAACATTGATATAGACAGTTTAAGACCCTGACAAAGTTTGGTAAAGATCAAATACAAAATGAAGGTGCTAGAGAGTAACACCTTGGGCAGAGTCAAATATGACCCCAGGGCTACATGTAATATATGAGAGCTGTGTGCTTTGTGGTTTTAGAGAAGAAGATTTTTCAAGTTTTTCCCTATACAAGTCTATGTAAAACGTGACCCCTGGGGCGGGGCCAAATGTGAACCCAGGGTCACCATTTGAACAAACTTGGTAAAGGACCATAAGCTTATAGCAAATGCAAAATATTAAACTCTGGCTCTTGCAGTTCCAGAGAAGAAGATTTTTTAAGTTTTTCCCTATACATGTCTATGTAAAACATGTGACCCTTGGGGCGGGGCCAAACGTGGCCTGAGGGTCACCATTTGAACAAACTTGGTAAAGGATCATAAACTTATAGTAAATGCAAAATATCAAACCTCTGGCTCTTGTAGTTTCCGAGAAGATTTTTTTCCCACCTATATAAGTCTATGTAAAACTGTGACCGCCGGGGCGGGGACAATTTTGACCCCAGGGTCACCATTTG